>JAIUZE010066387.1:0-124671 GCA_022085475.1 Heliosperma pusillum
ATATTTGATAATCGCATTCATTGTTAGAGTTTCATTAAAAACTCCATTATTTAGTTTGACTAAATTTTAATACTTTGTTTATCCGAATTGGTTGAAAGAAAGGTTGAACCCAATTCAAGTGAACAGGATGAACTTAGTATTTTGTCCCTAGTCACTCAATGAGGTGACGTCTCGAAATGACTAGAGTGTAAGTCGATCGATGGTTGGTTCAGCACCATGGGGTCATGGAGATGACTGGTCGTTTACATAGACAGACTGTATGACACTCTGTCGGACAGTGACATTGTAGAGACCCTTAAATCAAATATTTGATGCCTGGTCGTGGCAGGGGCTTCTATCTTATTCCTATAAGTCGATTCTTTTGACTGGCGACCGTCTATCTGAGTCGGTGCAGTTCGATCGGTTTGGGTGATGTTCTGGTCGTGCCGTTTTTAAAGGCGGCTGATGACTTCTTCTGGATCATGGTGATCTGCATCATACAGAGTAGATGGATCAACAGGAATTATCCACCCACGTTGGGTAAAAACATCTTTAGGCCACTCGAGGAGTAGTTACTGTAAATGCGTGGCCACGCTCGGAAAGAGATCTATGGTAGATTTTCGGTCAGACAGTTACTCTCCCTATCGAGAAAACCACTCTAGATATTGTCAATCGCAAGTGCGACCTGGAAGACACCTTGCGTTGAGTGGGAGATGTGATAAAGAGACAAGAGAATCGGTGACGCAAACTTGTGTCAGACAAGTGGGAGATTGTTGGAGTAGGTGTCCTCCACAATAGTGCGCCACATGATAAATCTTATTAAGGAATATAATTGGGATATTTATTGACTATATAAATGATTAGTCAGTTGATTAACGTAAATCAATAACGGTTGGCTGACTAGAGTTTGACGTTATTGTCGTTTGACGGCGGTGATCAACTGATCCCCTTCGGTCACACCTAAAGGATGAAATCCAAATAGTAACTAATTATTTGTATACGATACAGTTAATTAGTACATTACATATATTCGATATGTACGAGAGTTAATTGTTAGAAATTGAGTTAAGAACTCAAATTCGATTAAGTTTATTTTTCAATTATGCGATAATTGAATAATAAATTTATATCTTATTTTAATACGATTAAATAAGATTTAACTTAGTAATTAATCGTTAAATTACTAAATTAGTTGAGGGTTTGAGATAGAGGTAATTAGTTAATTAAATTTACAAAGAGTTGTAAAATAAATTAACTAAGCATTGTGGGACCCATTATATATTGATATAATGGTAGAATATTCCTTAAAATGTTAAGTACCATATTCATTCATTTATTTGCTGTCATATTAATTGTTATATGATCAAATTAACAACTTAATTATACAAGATAATGAAGCATTGATTAATAAGTATTTGTGGGACAATATCAAAAATCAAAATGATCAAAACAAAGCCATAGTGGCGGTTCGATGTTGCTGTAGTATGGGGCGGATTGTTGTTTATTACACTCCTAAGTCACCAAGTGAAAGTGACTATCAAGTTAGAATATAATCGTCATGTATACTAACAACACTCCACCCTAATGATGTGATCAAATTAAACAAAATAAGAGTCCATTTTGGGACAAAGTGTCCGGCCAAATTGGCTTTATAATGAACCCCCATTGTGTTCATTTTACTTACTACTCATTTGTGCAATTTTACACTTTTCTCTAAAATTCTTCTCTCATAAAAACTCTCATATACTAATATTTATTAAGTAAACTAGGAGTAATATAGTCATAATATTAGTAGTATAATATCTATCTTATTATCTAGTTAATAATAAGGGTAGATTATTTGGTGTCATCTTGGTGCAACTGAAGGAGGTCTTCTAGTTTGGAGATTTCTTGTGTTCATCCATATTTGTAGCTCAAGAACCACAAGAAGGAGTTCTTGTTGTGCCCATATATTTTCCATATCAATGTGAGGAAAATTCTTCTTTTATATAAATGTCTTTATATTTGCATGCATGTTACATAGATCATTAAATACTAAATTAACAAGTAATTTAGCAACTAATTAGAGGATTCTAATTAAGGTCTATGACTTTCATGTGGTTATCAGAGCTAGCTTGTAGCATGACATGTTCATTTTGTACATTTTAGTAAAGTTTATAAGATAAATAATAAATCAAAGATTTTGAGGTAAAATACGAATTCTGACACAAAATTTTGGTGCATGTATACCTACTGACCTCAAAATGTTTGTGGTCAAATTTCGTGATTTTATTGATTAATTTGCTATTTCTTTTGATTTTTGGCGTTTAAACAGAGTTAACATGCATTTTATGAGTTAAAAGTTAACTAAAAATAGTTGCATGTTGATTCTGGCCATGAAATTTTTATATGATCTCACATGCATGCCTTAAATATTTTATGTAAAATTTCGTGACTTTTACTTATGTATTGCATGTTCATTGATTTTTATACGATAAAAGTCGATAATATGAGATTATAATGTTCATAAAATTGAAACGTCCTTTTATGGTCTTGAAACTTTTTGGTACATTTTATATTATGATTTTGATCATCCTGGTGAAATTGCATAATTTGTTTCACTGTTTTACTATATCTAATGATTTTTATTTGATAAAACCATTAAATACAAAGCTATTTGTTCATGAAATTAATTTAAATTTTTTGAGCAAATATTTTTTATTTTTATAGTTCCTGGAAATGTTCCAGAATGTACAAAATTTTTGGTTTCAAATTTTATGATGTTTATATTTTATTTTGGTTTCATTTCATAATTGTTAAGATTAAACCGTAATATTTAGCAAATGAAATGAAATCGATCTAATTAATGACAAACAAAATTAGTAGTGAATAATTTTGAGTTATAAAACTGTTTAGTTAATTAGTTTGAATTTAAATGAGATTTAAATGTTGATATTGATTTTTAATGGTTAAAAATCAATAAATCCCGAAAAATCGAGCTACAATGAGCATGAAAGTGTTTAGGACGATTTTGGCATGAATTTTGCAGCAATTTATTTTATTTATGGTTGAATGAATGAATGTCATTTATTTAATAATTTATGCAAATTTTGTACCTAGTATGGCCTAGTTATTTTTTAATCGTTATTACCCGTAATGTAAGGGAATAACGGTTTGGTTGTAATTTTATTGCGATCTCGTATCGCCGGTTTGTATAATTTTAAAAATTTCATTTCATAGAATAAATGTATAATAGGAATTTGTATATTTGTATATTTGTAATTATTTTTATGAATACCGGTGACTCCCTCAAAAGACGGTGCCATTTTGGAAGGTGTTCCAAGTGAAGAGGCAAGGGACCAAGGAGTTGGTTTCCGAATTTGTAATTATCTAGTTAATTTGATTAGCTAGGTGGCCATACTAGGATTTTTTCGTTGCTTGGTTGCTTGCTTTATTTCCGCTCATGCCAAAATCGTCACACATGCATTTTATTTTCCGTTATTGTCAATTCAACGTTATTCACAATTCACCGACTTAGTTCTCTTATAGGGAATTAATAACTAAATTGACAATATCTCTCACATATTTAAAAAATTGAGATTAGCCTTACCAATTAGTAATACCTATGAATCCCGTGTTCATTAGGGCTACCACGCTCGTGGGTCCCTTTTTACCTCGGGTAAGTAGGGTGATACGATCACAAGCTAAAATTGGATTGGACTCAACGAGATAAGCGTTATCGTGGGACTAGGAGATGGATTTAGTTGAAATCCGTCAACCAAGAGTTCTAAAGGTAGAATTAGTCAAGTAATGACTTACCATTTCTAGATAAAGGTAGCATGCGATGACTATTTTTATTTAAAAATGGGTCTTGGAATCATTTATATAATTTAGTGAGAGTTCATTATATGAATGCTAAACTTGTTAAAATGTTTTTCAAGTAAATTAACAATGAATGTTTATATATTTCTTTCTGTTGTAGTTACCATATTCGCATAATGTCGACATCATCAAACGCTGCAACCTTGGGTAAGGACTCATGGTTGAGATCCGTCATGGACAAGTGTGTCCTTAAGGATGACGGAAGTAACTTCGTTGAATGAGAGTCAACGATCAAGAGCGCCGCGTTATCCGATAACTAATTAGAGGAGTCTAATTAAGGTCTATGGACTTTCACAAATGTCTTAACATCGAGTTTAAATCAGAAAACTAAGATCCCGTTTATTACAAAAAAGCTACAGTTACACTCGGTGTATAGAAGACGAGTAGTGTTGTGACATGTGGCAATTGTGGAAATATGAGATAGAATCTTAACTTTTATTTCCTTATATTTTTGGAGCCAAAATTTAAGACTCAAATTTGAAATTTAAAATTTTCAAAATTTTTTATATGTATTAGTTTTTCAAATTTGGTACATATTTTTATCTAGTTTTTTTTTCTTTATCTCTAACATTGCTATAACATCCTTTATTTGGTTTACTTAATAGGTGTTTTTAGCAATTGATGCAATATTATTGTAAATTGATTGAAATGATTATATACTAATATTTTATATGAATGGTAAGATATAATATTTTATATTAAATATTATTATTAATAGCAATCTATATGAATGGCAAGATATAATATTTAATCAAAACTCTTAAAATTTCCCTCCCATATTTCTCATCTTTCCCTTAAATAATCTATTTTTTTCCCTCCAAACCTTTTCATAATTCCCTCCCCAACTAGTAATAGATTCCTCCACATGTCAAATTTTGATTGGTGGTGTATAGAAGATTCTATACACTGAGTGTAACCGTAGCATGAAAAATAGACAAAAGTCCGTGATACCATGAAATTTTTTCAAAAAAATCTAAAAATTAAACGAAAATGACAACCGGTTACAAAAAATAAAAATAAATACAAATGATGACCAAATGTCTTAACATCGAGTTTAAATCAGAAAGCTAAGATCCCGTTTATTAGACCGCAACTCAATTAAACTGAAATAAACTTATGAAATAAGAAATTAATCCAAAAAAGAGTTATTTCTAGATCCATAAGATCCATTAGATTATTATTACCATTTATACTCATTACCGACCAAAAAATAATAAAATCCAAACAACATAAGTTAACGCCGTCAAAGACACTCTATCACTAAAAGTCCCATACAAAGCACACTAATCTCAAGTGTGAATCATACACAAACGTTAACGTAGCGCCATGAATATTCCATCCATTTTCACCTTTAAATATTGTCTCACGTACACACCATTACACACTCAAATCACCTAAACAATAACAATAACAAATTAAAAAAACAAAACAAAACAAAACAAAACAAAATAAAATAAAAAAACAAAGAAAAATAACAACACGAAAACTAAGTAGCATCATATTCTCTCACTTTTTCTTCCTTTCTTCCTTCTGGCGCGTCACCCTAAATAAAATAAAAAATAATTCCTCCATTTTTTCTGGTATTTATTTCTTTTTTCATTTCTATTTTATTTATTTTAATTATTATTATTATTATGAACTGAAATTAGTATTATTATTATTACTAATACTACTGTTAGTCTGTTATGTTGAACTATGTGTTTGATGTGGTAAGCGAGATATTTGGTAACTGAATCATAAATCATGATTTACTTTTTTACTTTTTTTTTTATTTTTTTTTGTAATTAGTTACTCCATTTTCACTTGACTTGATGTTAATTAGCCAATAATTCCGGATCTTATGACCAAATTATATGTGTTTGATTAAGTAATTTTGGGGTTTTTTTTTTATAATAATTATATAAATAAATCTGAAAACCTTACTACTTTCTACTATACTTGCTTCTTGTATCGATCTCTTCAAGGTTTTATTCTAGTGTTCACTATTTTTAATTCATTTTTAATAATATTTTTAATGTTTTATATTAGTTGTGGAGTGAATATTTTATTGGGGTTTTGATTGTGTTTAATTATTTTAGGTTTGACTGTGTATCATGATTGATTCAGGGTATCTAGTTGTGATTGTGAATTTGTGATTTTTAAATGGAAATATTACTTATTTGAATGTTATATGATGAGGTTTAGTTTATTAATTAAGAATCTTATACTGGGTAGTTTGAATTTCTGGATTTGAACTTCGTTCGTAGAAAATCCGGTAGTTTTTTCGAGTCAGTTTTGGATTTTGCATAAGAAATGTCGATTTTTTATATTTTACAGTACTTGTTTATGCTATGATTGATTGGGTATTCAATTTCGGGTGTGGTGTCTTAAGTTTATAGCAAAATGTAGTCAAACTTGCATTTTATACCGTAAATTCCAAACCCTGTGTTGTCTTGAGACTCAATAATATGATGTATGGGAGTAGTACAGTATAGCTTGTCGTAAAATTTGAAATGTTTGCAATGCATATTTGTTAGAATTTACGACTTGTACATGTAGGTTACCAAGATGCATTACAATTAGTGAATTACAGGGTTGTGACTTATTCATAGTAGATTCATTTCCTTTTCAGGAAATTATCTGTGTCGGGGACGTGATCAACCGTTCTAGGACTGTCAAGATAAAGTGGATGATTGGTACCGAAAACTTTAGTGATATATAAGTAAGTATGGGAGCTGCTTGTTGTGTTGCTGCAAGAGACAGAACCATACACCATGCATCTAGTGATGACATTGTGCACAGGAATATCAGGCACTCAGCGTCATGGAGTTTTCGATGGGATAGTCGAGTTGGTGTAGCTGGTGAAGACAGTTCTATTGGTTGGATATCTGATGTGGCCAGAAGAAATGATGAGCTGGATGTAAAATCTGCGACTGATGTGTCGCCACATGTGTCAGATGGTGGTAGTTCATTGGAGAGCTATCAAACGAGTACTTGGCGCAAGTCTCCACTGAGCCAAGAAGGCACTGAGAATATCGGCTCTTCGGCCTCTGGTAAAGTCTCAACTTTTGCTTTAAAGATATAAAAGTGGGAAACTGTAGGTGGTTATCAATCTTCATTCGTAGTATTGGAGCTATCCAACATTTGTGCTGGGTTTCTTTCTCGAAATATACTCATTTGCTTCCTAAGTTAAATTCCTTGGTTCTACATATATGAACAGATGTGGTAAAGCATTGTCATTATAATCTTGCTGGTGCTCAACTCGTGTTTTACTCAATTTGTTTATCACAAGTATTTGGTTTCCTAGTAGTATTTAGGTGATCCCTGTTAGTGGCTTGTTCAATTTGGCGGGCTTAGTTAGGACACAAGTTGGACCTGGCGAAAAGGCATCGACAAGCTTCTCTCTATGTTGTGCTTTACTAGGGAGTTTGGTTTCTAGTCTCTAAATTGATAATATTGCTATTCCTGCTTATGTGATTCGCTTGCCTTCATTGATTGTTTGTGTTTCTGTAACTGTCTTGACCTTGTGAAAATAAGTCGACCTCTTGTTGAAACTGGAAATATGACCTCATTTACCTAGGATGACCTCATATTTTTTTTTTCCGGAGGTGGATGGTTCAAGCATATTTGCAGGTGCAGTTGTTGTAATACATTCGTTCTTATATTGTCTAGAGAGATTTATGCAGCCCATCAACTTTTAGATTGCCTAAGATAGAAGATTAAATTTTAGGATCTGTTGTCAGGCAATTTACCGTTAAAAATAGGGGATTTCCGAAACACTCCCTTACACATTTCTTATTTTCTTGAATATTTCTCTCTTATTAAACTTTTTGATGTCAACTTTCTATAAACTCTCTTTCCCGCATAATAAAAGCCTGTTTTTCTGCTATGACCACCAAACACATGATTTTTGTTGTTATTCGCGGATAATTTGTTTAGTCCTACTTTCCAAGACACATTTTCTACGAACTACTCTTTTCGTAGCGCTTATTGTTTACCCAAAATTTAGGAGGGCACTTTGGCGTAAATAAAGTAACATCGCCACTTTAGTGTCTCATGAGCTTTTGCTAATAGTGGGCAAGGGAGTGTAAGATGTACTAAGTCTTATCCTTGTTTCAGAAAAACGCTGACAAAATCCAGAAAACGGAGAAAAACAAGTTTTGCATTTAGTTTTGGAACCAGATGCTGGAAAGTTGACCTTTTTTTCACTGGATAGTAGGTTAGGGGAGCGTTAAAAACATTTAAACGTAAAAGTTTTAAAAGGAATGAGTTTGCAAGAAATGGATTAAAAAGGGAGTGGCTTCATAATCACTTGTTTCAAAAGGTAGTGCTGGACAGTTGATTCTAAAATGCATGATGCTCTGATATATCCTGCAAGTAAAAGATATATTTCACCGTGTTATTTTTTACTGGCCAGGAAGCTTGTTTCATGTGTTGTTTTTTAGAACTGAATAGTTCACGTTGGCTGAAAACCTGATATTCTATCTTTCATGCAACCACCTTATCCACGAGAGCTGATTCTCTTTACATTTGAAATTTTTGTGGCCTGTGTTGTGTCCCTTTATCTTTATCTTCCGAGACATCATCTTCTTATTATTGTAACCAACGTGTCAAATGAAGAGGTTATGGGACATGAAAATGAGACAGAGAATCCAACCTCCTTAACAATCAATTGCAAGCCTTGAAAAAGCCATTTCCACCCATGATACCTGCTCCCTGCCCTAAAAATCCGGGGTAGGGTTTTGTGGGTGGGGATGACTTATTTGGGGTTGTCTGACCGGTGAAAGTGGGTTGTGGTGGTTGTTGGTGGGGGGTGAGTTTTGTGGTCGGAGGTCAGGTTTTATGGTGGGATGGCTTTGGTGGTCGGAGGGTAGCGGAGGAGCGCGACATCGTCGAGGTTTGGGAAGAGTTTCGTTGCTTCGGTGAGGGATTTTTCTAATGCCGGCGGTGGTCTGTAGTGGGTATGTGGTGGGGTGGGTGAATGGGTGATGTTGGAGGGTGGGGTCTCGGTGTAGTGGGATGGGCAGGGTAGAAGGATGGTTGTAAATGAGTAGGTGGGAGGGGTTACATGAGTAGGTGGGAGGGGTTATTATACTCATTTACTTACCATAATATATTTGCATTTGCAGATGGTACTTCTCCATAGAATGTGAGGGAGTACCATATTCTCAATTGTATTACTTAATGAGAATTAGAGGCTGTGAAAGTACTTAGGCATCTAGGCTTTCCAAATTTCTTTCTCACAAGGAAGTTGAGAAATCGCGTCTTTATATTAGCTTGCTCAGTTGTGGGAACACACTTTAACTTTGACTGAATTTAGTAACATATTATGTTACAAAAATTCTCACATAAGATTGCCTTTCCATAAGAGACTGCTCAAGGGGATTCCACCGTCTTCAAAAGTAAGGCTTTTAAACATCAAATTTACTATGGCTACATAGTTTTCGTAGTATTTTTACTCCGACTCGTTATTTTTTCTCATGTACGCTTGTCTAACACTTAATACTATGACGTGTATGAGACATTTCATCTTAGTCTAACACTTAATACTATGACATATTGACACTTGTATGAGACATTTCATCTTATGCCAAAAACATGAGATACTTTTCATAAAATAAACAAGTCCGACTTTTGGGACACGTATCATTCTCGTATCCATATTGGGCACTTCTAACCGAGTTTGATTAAATTAGGTCATAGTTACTTGAAAATTTCTGTTATGTGTAACTATGTAAGAATTATACGGGATACTAGTTGTTCCTCTTTGGTGTTTTATCTCTGACTAGGCGTAATGGATGTAATCTCTTAACAATATATATGTGCATTTATTTTACGTTCAATTGTTGCTTACTTTTTATTATTAGTCAATCCTGTTACCTTTAACTTTGACATAGCTTATCTTGGGCCTTTGGTGTGGATTTGATGGCTGGTATATTTGAATGTGTTTTGTTTACTTCATGCCTTTATGTTCGACCTTGTGTGTATATTTGCCCATACATGGAAGATCGATTCTAATTTGCATCCAGCTTGGCCATTTCATTTTATGTTAGTTAGCTAAACAGCTGAACTTCAAGCATATATATAGGCTTGTATTTCATTCATTGCATGGTTACCTTTAAATGCTTGATATTCTTTGGCGATTCATGAATTTTCTGATTGTTGTGCTGACAGATCAATTGAACCAAAGGAATGCCCCGAGAGAGGTAATTTCTTTTCCCAAGCTATAATTCTCTCTCTGTTTTCTTTAGGAAATTTCCTTCAATGTATTAAAGTCTTGTCTAAATTGCGTTTCCAACACTTATATTTTCTTCAGGTGAAAACAGAATCACCACAAGTTATCATCCCGGCTTCTGTTCAACAATCACCGTCAATGCATAAGACTTCCTCATTATCTTCTCAAATTAATTCTCTTCCACCGTCAACAATTCGTCCCAGGTGGGCTCATGGTTTGCCAGGACCCCATCGACCTCAGCAGCCATCTGATTTACACAGCTCTGGTAGAAACTCACCCATGGAGGACAGGCATGCTCCTTCTGCTGCCAGCAATGAATCAACTCGTGGTTCTTTCGGTGGGTCCTCTAATGGCTGGTCGACACATGCCTTTGAACTCAGGTCTGCTTCACAGAGAGACCGGTGCTCCTTTGATAGTGATTCCTGCCGCTTAGGCCAGAATTCTAGGTCAGCATCAGTAGATTTCTCAACATGCGGCATTTGCTCAAAGCTCTTGTCTGAAAAATCTGCTTGGAGCAGCCAGAAAATCGTTGGTGGTAATGAATTGGCAGTGGTATCTGTTTTGATATGCGGGCATGTTTACCATGCGGATTGCCTTGAAACTATAACACCTGAAATCAACAAATATGACCCGGCTTGTCCAGTATGTACCTTCGGAGAGAAGCAAACTTTGAAACTCACCGGAAAATTGCTGAAGGCCGAAAAAGATCATAAAGCGAGAAATAGCAAAAAGTTGAGGAACCGAGTAGTCGGGAATGACGGGTCATTTGATTTTGATTACTGGAAGAGTAACCCAGTTGAAGGGAAGATTCCTAAGCTGAGTAATAGTTCCAGCTTGAGGATTGCTTCAGCAAAGCCTTTCTTGAAGCGACACTTCTCGTTCGGATCAAGGGGCAATAAATCAGCTTTAGAAAGCCCGTCTATTAGGAAAAAGGGATTGTTCTGGGCAAAGTCTAGCAGGGTGTGAGCATCTTTTTCTATAGTTTGAGATTTACAAAGGTGAGGAATTCTGCTCCAAAATTTTACACAAACTTAGGAGAGACAGTCTTACATGCGAGTCGAATCGATAGCCATAAAATTAAATGAGATGCGCAAGTATTTGAATTTGTTTCGCATGTGATGTAGTCTCATATGAGACTTGTAAGAAATCGAGCAGTCAGCTCTGCGTTGTATCTTTGAAATGTGATCTGGGTTTTTAGCATATTTGCTCTCGTTTAAGCATTTTTTCATCTCAATTTGCAGGTTTTCTATGGGATTGCTATGTGATGAAATTCATATGAAGACTGATTTCTTTTCGTTCCTGGTTATACAAAACGCAATGAAAACTGATTCGGGTCGGATTTCAAAGTCAGTATACCTTTTGCTATATAAGGTTATCTTGGTGGCTTCACACTGTAAAGAAGGATACAAAGGATATACGAATAGTAGAACTCCTATATGATAAGACAACAAGTCTTGCTAGCTAGGCGAGTCAAATGATGTTAAGTGTATCAGCATCTTCTGGTTTTGGTATTTTATTAATGTTATTATGTACATTTATATTCGTTTGAAAACTGACAATTCAGATTATCGTTTGCCATCAAACATTTATCATTTCCAAGATTCCGAACACCTCTCACAAACTCCTAACTGAGACTTACATTCGTAATTGGAAATAGTAAAATTATGCAGACAATCTTTCTTGTGGCCGTCACAAGTTTGTGACTTCTCACAAATCACAACCCTTCTCCTGCTTGCTCTTCTGTTTGCTCTCCCACTTGCTCCTTATGATGAAAAAATGCCGTCACAAATGAGAATTTGTGATAATACTATTTGAACTACAATAGCATGAAAAACTTGAAGATGTTTTATTCTACTCCATCCACTACACTTTTATTGTCTTTTTTATTTTTAATTTTTTTTATCACAATAATTGTTGAGCTATATCGCCCCTAGGCAGGATTGCTGACTCACGTACAGCTTGCATAACAAACGCCACATCAACTGTAACAAACTCCAATAACAGAATTAGGAGTCAGTTAGTTAGAGGATAGCTTACTAAGCAAGAAATCAACTTGTATATATAACATGTCAAGCTTCTTTATAAATTAACACATTGAAAATCAATAAAAATATCTCTTTTATTTAGTTTTGCTGTGAATTAACATTATGTTACTTCTAAGCTCTTATATCTCCATTAATGGAGTAGAATTGAGCTTCAAGATTTCTTCATTTATTATACACACTCTAAATTTAGTATGAAAAATTAGTAGATTTTCACTATTTTTCCTAACTTTTTAACTACCACTTATTCTATCAGAAATGCTAGTCCTTTTTTCCCTTTCCTTTCCTTATTTCTTTTTTTTTTCTTTTTTTGAAAAAGAGAGTAATCCATTAGCTTAGTAAAACGTCATATGATAGTCACAAAAGGTATGTAAATTCGACAACAGATCTAATAAAAGCCAAAGAATAAATTTCTCTTGTAAACTAAGGATCTCAAACCCTACAATTTGGCTCATACTCGTATTGCTATCTTAATGCATTTTTTAGGGAATTAGGGGATCCTTTGTCTAATGTCATCAAAGATCACTGACGAGAAACTTGTAATCACGGGAAAGACGTTCGACGAACCATCAACAACCTCTAGATGCGCCGGGCCCCGCCAAAAGAACACAATCAGATGATATAGTGGAACGAGAAAAAACTAAAAGAAGCAACCTAGGGGCGGGCGAGCATGAGTAGTCCTTATTTCAAGAATGGGACCAAAAAACTTCGAAAATAGAGAATGAAATACAAATCTCACCAAAAGGGAGACGCTTATTAATCAAATACTCCATCCGATCCAGACGAAAGGTAACATAGAGAAAAATAAAGTATTCAAAAAAAAAAAAAAAAAAAAAGAAAATGTGGAAAAAAATAGGTGGGTTATGTAATTGTGGATTTAATTGTGAGTTAATAGGTGGAACATGTAATGATATTTTGTGTAAATATGAAATGAGTATAAGAATAATTTGGTAATGTTGTGGGCTAAGGTATGTTACCTTTGCTGCATGTGGTTCGTCCGTTTATATTAAGTGTTACATTTTCTGAATTGAAGAGAGTAACAAATTTGTGCTTATATTCGAGTAATGAACCAATTTGGGGGTTTACTATCAACTAATTATCAATGGCGGTCATGAGAATGACTAATGGAGGCTAGGATAAAAAGAGTGGGAGTCTCTTCCTTGTTAATTAAAGGGGTCGTAGCTGAAGCAAGGGAGTTCTCCTTTCTTATAATAAGCTTTAAGCTTCAAATCCATTGCCATTGTTGTATTTATACTTTTTTGTCTTGGTCATTTGTTTAATTTTGTTTTTGACAAAAATTAGGGAAAGAGTTGGGAATTATTTGTAGTCCTACTTTGATAGGTGGACAATAATTTTATTGGAAAATCAAAGTATTCATGTCAACGTAAATAATGAATAAGATACCATAAAATGAGAAAGGTAAACAAATGATTGGAACAAACGGAATACAATAGTTCACCACTTTTACCTAATTAGGCAGTCTTAATCAAATACGGAGTATTCCCGTAATATTTTGAAGAGTAATTTTTGTGTCTTTCGGGAGTACGGTACTCCTTACACCAAAGTTATTATAATATTCCGCTCTATTTCTACCCTTTTAGGTGTAAGGAGGATACAAGAATTTTTCTACTTTGAAAGACAGAGTTGGAGAGGCCAAAGTGTATCACAAAGTCTCATTTGCGACGGGTAAGACGGGCCAACTTCCTAATAGAGAGCAAGTTGGGGGGAAAGTGTGGGAATAATGTTTGATCGTTTTGAACTTGCGACGAAGTTGCAAACTTGCTGAAAGTGTATTGGAGTAGTAGCCAACCCAAAGTATCCTACAGTAACGTGCCAAATGACGCACTATTTCCTAAGACACCTATCCAAGCTCTCTTGCTAACGTGGTTACTCCTTACATCAAACTTAGCCATACGTGTTAACTTTACTCCATATGCAAACATTCTCACCATGCACCGCCATGCAATTTAGGTATATCTTCCTCCATTCACTTTTCACAACACATAATCATCATATCATAATCCAAAACCAACAAAATCCTTAAAAAGAAATGGCAGGAAACTTGAGGGATGAGCATGGTAACCCAATAGAACTGACAGATGAGCATGGTCACCCGGTTAAGCTTACTGATGAACATGGCAACCCTATTCGACTTTCCGGTGTCGCCTATTCGTCGTCCGAACAAAGCAGTTATGTTAGTCATACTGATCCGTCTTACGTAAGTGGCGGTGGCGTTGGCGGTGGTGGAGGGAAATTCGGAGGAGCGTCTGAAGGACCGTATACTGCAGCGGTTGGAGGTATGGGAGGGGCTCATGTTGGGACGACTATAGGAGATGTGTTGCATGGAAGTGGGGAGGAAGCCGGGTTCGGAGAGGGGGGACAGTATCAACCGCGAAGACCGGATCAAACGGAGGGGGTGGTTGCTGGTGGTGGTGGTGGTGCTTTTGGGGATATAAAAGGAGGTGGTTCAAGTCCTAGTTCTAGCTCGGTTAGTAAACTACTCATTCCTCCGGTCATTTGTTTATCATTGACATTTCAGAGTGTTTCATTCATTTGTTTACCTTTCTATAATAGGATGATAATGCATAAGTAGACCTTGCAAAAGCAACCCGATTCGAATGACCCGACTCGAAAAGGCTGACCTGAACCCGAGTTGTAAAACCAGAATTTAACCCGACTCTGACCCGAAGTGCGTCGGTCCGAAACTGACCCGACGACGACCCGAAATTACCTGATCCGACACTACTAACCCGAAAATGACCCAAAAAAATATAACTCTAATTGAAACAAAAGAATTAAAATGACTAAATGCACTTTTTTTTATCTTAATTATTGACCCAAAATGACCCGCACCCGAAATAACCCAACCCGGAACTGACCTGATCAACTTACCCAAAAAATACTCGAAACCCGAAAAACTAACCCGATAATATGATAGACTCGAATTGGCCCTACCCAAACCTGATCCGATTGACTAGTTTGTCTGGTTTATGGGTAATTTGATCATCCAATATATGGGACAGTGAAATTATTGTCCACTTGTCATCCACTAAGTACAACCACCTACCATTTTCTTAATATTGCCAAAAGCAAAAGTAAACAAATGACCGGGACGGAGGGGTATTAAAGTGACACTTCGAGTTCACAAGCCAAGCAAAGGTAAACAATTATATAGTCCCTCAATCCTGGTCATTTGTTAACCAGGCCATTTCGTTTTTAGGGTGTTTCATTTATTTGTTTAGTCTTCTATATTAGGAAGATCTTTTATGAGTACTTTAAATCCCAATGGAAATGGAAATGGAAATGGAAATATTGTCCAAATGTCATCTAATAACCACGACCACGAACGACCCCTTACTTCTATTTTTTTTTACCAAAGTCAAGTGTAAACAAATGAGTTGAACAAGGGGAGATTCCCTCGATTACAATAATTTTATTAAGTCTTTTTTGACCTTTATTCTTTGTGTGGGTATATTAATCAATGCCAATTAAACAAATAGTTAGTTTTACAAACGAAGTATTCCGTGTTGGAAAATGAGATAGCGACACCCGGTGTTATCGAGATTCAGCGACACCCTCACACATGTAAATGTAAGAGACCACTAAAAATGGCGGGCTTATATGTAAGAGACCACTGAGACCACTGAAATGGTTGACCTATAGCTACTTAAAAATATGTGATATGAAAGGGTGTCGCCATATCATTGTCCGTTTGTGTTATTTGGAGTTCATATGTAGTCATCGTCCCTTTTTTTTTTGGTATAAAGCGAAGGCAAAAAGGTGATTCTGGTCATTTTTTAAAGGGAGCTACAATGACGATTTTGATGCTAAGTAACAAACCAGGTCATCGGTACCACGTACTTCTCGTGACTTTACCAACTAAACTGCTAGTGTGATATTTGCATATATATAGTCGTTGTCTTGTTGATCCTAAAATTTTATGATAGCAACAAAAGAATGCTAGTTAATGCAAAAAGATACGATACTTTGGGATGTTTACTAAACAGTAGATCAATAGGTGAATTTTAAGCATATTTAAGGCTTTTAGCATGTTTGACTCACCCTTCTACTAATATTTATATGTTTGGCAAATGACATATAGAAATAGTAGATTGTAGAATGGGAATCTGTCAATCATTTACACAGAGATACAACACTAGTAACCTAGATTCGGTAGTAACCAAACACTTCTACTACATAAATATGCTAATTGAAATATACGGAGTACTAAACATGTCAATCAAATATGTCATTTATAACCTGCTTGAGCAGATGCTAATAATAATCTTTTAATAACAAATAGGGCCTTTGTTATTTTGCCTTTTGATTTATTATGAAATGAACTATCATTTCTTTTCCAACTATAGCTAGTTGATTTATTCGGTAAATATTGTGCGAGGTCTCCAACTAGGACAATAGCGGAGATACAAATTAAAATATATTAAACCTTCTTCTTGTTCTGATTCTAAGTGAATTTAATTTGTTTTACATTTTATAATTGTGGCACATTTGTTCATCAAGCCGGCCGTCTTCTTATTGTCTAATTTAAATGCCTTTGTAATTGATTTGTAGTCGGAGGGTGAAGTGCAAGAAGGCGTAGGAGGAGTCGAGGGCGGACGGAGGAGGAAGAAAGGATTCACGGAGAAGATAAAGGAGAAGTTAACAGGTGGAAAACACAAAGACAAAGAAAAAGACGAACGCCACGTTATGACGACCACGGTGACACAAACCACTACCACTGAGGTAGAACACCATGAGGACCATGGCAAGAAAGGAATGTTTGAAAAAATCAAGGAAAAGTTGCCTGGCAGCGGCCACAGTACTAGTACTAACCTGTAAGATTGGCATGCATATATGCATCATGCTAGTGTTGAACTATATGTATGTGTTGAGGATTTTAATGTACTTCCTATGTTTTTTTTTCCGTGGGTTTGGTTTCTTTGTTTCTAGATGTATGTTGACCTGATCTATTGTATGTAAACAGTGTAATGTGGTGTGTTAGGATGGTGTAGTTTGCACGATTGAATAATATGCATCAATGCATGGGAGTTCCTCATCATTTACCTTGCTGTTTTAATTCTAGTTTCATTCAGTATTTTCAAGCTGTTTGATCGCTCTGCCGGATAAATCGTCTGTCATGGTCATTTATTTACCTTTTTTTCATTTTTAAAATAATGTTGAAAAATTAATTATTTTTCATTTTGGGTTGGGTATAAAACTATTTATCAAAATGGTGTCCACGTAGGCTCGGGTTTTCAAAACCTGAAATACAGAATAAACACGCCATTCCCAATGGCGTGTCTTTAATTTTTTTTTTTTTTTTTTCTAAAAAAAATAAAAAATTGTACTGTTCATAGACACGCCATTCCCAGTGGCGTGTCTCTGTAAGAAAACCCGTCATTCCCAATGGCGTGTTTACTTTTAGTCAATTTTTGTAAGTTTGCATTTTCCTACTCACTAGAAACACGCCATTGCCAATGGCGTGTTTTTGGTTCGCAAAATCCGAGCCTACGTTGACACCATTTTGATAAATAATTTTGAATCCGACCCAAAACAATAAATATTTATTTTTTGAGCATTATTTTAAAAATGCTTTCGAAATGAGTAGGGGATTATATATTTATATGTGCTTGTACGTGCATGACAAGTGAACAAGATGACCCAACGAATTTGTAAACTGCTGTAATAATCAAATCATTCTAACCATAATCAATATTGATGATGCACGACTCATACAACACCGCTTCCTTGTGTACACTCGCACCTTCGCTCACTTTGTAACAGTATTATGGTTAGATGTCCTGCTAATTCTTCCTTCAACCCCGTCTTCGACCCTTGCAATTCTTCTTCGCCTGCGAATGCTTTGACAAAAGCTTCCACTTCAACTGAATCTGGGTCTGGTTCATCATCTGGTAATTCATCTGGCAAAACCTGAAAAAGTGTTGGACATAATTCCTGACTATTTTTCTTAGAAAATGAGCTCTTCATGCAAAAAAGTGTTCCAATTTTTTTTTTTAATAATGATAGGTGTAGGTATTTTGGGCTTATCATATTTATGGTTATGCTCCTACGTCTCAATGACGAAGGCTGTTTTTCATATCGCGGCTCTTATGCCGCACATGCCCTTGTGCTTCGAACATGGGTATTTAGGTAATCACTTAACCCCAATCCAGCTGTTAGAGTAGCTATTTTTGAAGTTATAACATTTGAAAAGCTACCAGTGTGATTGATCAGACAAGTACCAAGGGCTTCCGGTAGACTTCTTTCGCCGAGTCTTTCTCCGCCGCCAACTCGACGTCGTCGTCTTTCCTCCTCCCTTTTCTGCTCACTCGACCTCTATTTCCTTCCCGTAATAGAACCTTCCACGCATGAAGTTGAGGGTAGTCATTCTTGCCCGCTTTTCTTTGGCTAGACGGCTTGTGTTAAAACCTATCCCACCGTGGGATGGCAAGAAGACATCGCTACTGAGGGAGACGATGTAATCGATGGCCGCTAAAGCCGATGACCTGTTCGCAAAAGGCAGCAACTCCTCACACGTGGCCAGAGTTGGTCAGGTAAAGGCTGACCAAGCCAATGATGCTTAGCAGGTCTTTTCGGATGATCAGCCACACTGGGACTGAGACACGGCCCGGACTCCCACGGGGGGCAGCAGTGGGGAATCTTGGACAATGGGCGAAAGAAAACAGTGCCAGCGGGCACTTCTAGTAGTGACTTTAGTTTATTATTTGAATGTATACTTTTTTATCAACCGTTATGATACCTGTAACAATTTGTGATTTAGTTAATGTTATAAGAACATGGTGTATCGATCCTCTGTGCAAAATAGATTTTATACCGATCTTCTTACTATGAGAAGCTTTGAAGCAACTTTAATATCACAGTACCAAAAACCTTAATGTCTCTATTTATCTGTATTATTCAATCATTTGCAACTACACTAAGAGAATCCTTTGTCTTATTGTCTAGTCAAGGTTCTCCAACCTCTTACTTTGTCTCCAATATTGGTTGGAGATTGAAGTATAGTTCAGGTGTTAGCTTAATGTTTTTGATTTTTTTTTAATAAACAAATTAAATAAGCTTTGTCGTTATTACCATCACTACCGTGTCAAGCTATAGATTTCTTAAGAATACCTAGCTAAAGACATTTCGTGAACCTTCATAGATAGTCATTTTTATGGGTAAAAATGTAAAATATCGAACATAGATTGATAATAGATGGCACTATGACAGTAAGTTAGTAACCTTCATAGATAATCAAGTTCAGGAAAATAAAAGGAGTTTTACATAGTCGTTATTAACAAACCAAATGTGTACATTAGAAAAACATAATATTTCATGTGCCTATTTCACCTATTTAAACATCACTATAGGCACTGAAAATTTATTAAGTATCGAAAAAATAAAAGAAATTAATTATTTTGAGTTAATAATAAATATTTGCTCAATTTAATTATTTTGTCCCTTTTAAATCAAATTTGGGTCATTTTGAGTTATTCGAATCCAAACAAAACTCAATTTGGGCTAATTTCGCAAACAAGCCGAGAAATGGGACTGTAACTCAAAGCCCGAGAAACCCAGAACTTTCTCTATAAGTAGAGTCAGGTTCATTCATTATCGAAGATAGAAAAAAAATCGAAGATAGAAGAAAGACGAAGAAATTCTCTGAAATTCAAGTGATCAAATTCATCGTAAGCAGTCAACAAGCACAACAAATTCGTGCCGCCTGCGCAAAAAAAAAACTCAAACTTTCAAACTCAAATACTCAAACATTCAAGAGAGGCTCAAGTCGTTCGACCCTCTCAAGAATATAAGTCAACGTCGTGCGTAGAGTGTATACACCCTCTACACGCGCACCCTCTACATACGCACGCGCACCCTTACGTAGATCGTGTTTGCGTGCCTAGTTTGTTTAGTTAGAATCAGAGGATTATTAGAGATTGTGCCACAAACTTTTCTGATATTAATAAAAAAATTTATTTTGTTTCACTGTTTTGTATTTCAGTTATCGCAATACGAAATTCGTCGTTACAAATTTGGTGAACCTGACGTGAAGATCTCTACCGCTCATCTCTACTACTTTACAAGCCAAGTCTAACACAAGAAGATGTCTACCACGCAGGACACATCACCCAGCGCTTCTAAGAAGACCTATGCAGCTATCCTACAGGGAATTTCCAGTGCTGTTACCTCTCAAACTACGCAATCAGAGAGCATCTCCACAAGGGGAATGGCGAGGAAGGCTGTCGTCAATGACGCTGCTGCTAGTCTGCGCTCTGCACGCGTCCCTACTAGGCCACGCAAGATCTCCATTGCCTCCATAGTTGCTCCTGCTACACCTATCATTGCTGTCTCTTCTCCTTCAGCCAAGGAAAATGAAGCCACTTCACGTGAGGATACTGGAAGTACCAGGGTCGACAATAAGACCTCTCCTTGCAAACCTAAGGCATCGCTGAAGAAAATGGAAGCCTCCACTCCTACTAGTGCTTCAATTATGGTGATTGATGGTTCTACCGTCGAGGAACAAGTCCAAACCATGAGTCATCTCCTCGAAAAGATGATGAAGGAAAATGAAGAAAAGAACAAGAAGATCTACGAACTTCAAAAGGAGGTGGTAGAGCTTCGCGAGAAGAAAAGTTCAAGTGAGCACACAAATTCTGACATGGATGATGATACCGACAAGAATAATGACAAAGATGATGGTGGAAAAACTTCTGGGAATGAAATTGGAGCCTTCACTGAAAAGCAACTCCAGGAGTTGATAACCAATACAATCAAAAGTTAGCTAGGGGATAGCTCGACCAGCAGCGAGCGCTACATTAAGCCTTATACCAAGAGGATTGACGGCTTACGCATGCCTCCTAGTTATCAGCCTCCAAAGTTTCAACATTTCGACGGAAAGGGAAATCCAAAGCAACACATTGCCCACTTCGTTGAAACATGCAACAATGCTGGAACTGATGGTGATCTTCTAGTCAAGCAGTTTGTGCGTTCCCTTAAAGGAATTGCGTTTGACTGGTACACGGATTTGGACCCTGCTTCAATCGATAGCTGGGGTCGCATGGAAGATGAATTTATGAACAGATTCTACAGCACCAGACGTATCGTCTGCATGAGCGAACTAACAAACACTACTCAATGGGAGGATGAAGCTGTCGTCGACTACATCAATCGATGGCGCGCATTGAGTTTGGAATGCAAGGATCGCTTAAGCGAAACGTCAGCAGTTGAAATGTGCATCAACGGGATGAGCTGGGATATTCTCTACATCTTGAAGGGAATAAAACCAAAAAGCTTTCAAGAGCTCGCAACACGTGCTCATGACATGGAAATTACAATCAAAGGGCGTGGCAAAGCTCGATCAACTTCTGCCAAGGCGCCTAGTGAAAAGAAAGAGTTCAAAAAGACAGATAGAGGCTCCAGGTCTATAGGGAAGGAGACAATGGTTGTCGAAACTAACAACACACCTGTTAAGATCTCATTAAAGCCTAAGAATGAAAAGAAGAAGGAGTCATTTACTTACAACTATCAGCAGAACAAGCCTACACTAAAAGAATTACAAGCTAAGAAGTACCCTTTCCCTGACCCCGATTTGTCAGGAATGTTAGATGACCTTTTGGAGAAAAAAGTCATACAACTGCCGGAGTCCAAGAGACCTGACCAGGCAAACAAGACAAGTGATCCCAACTACTGTCGCTATCACAGACTAGTAAGTCATCCTCTTGAAAAGTGTATAACCCTGAAAAAGAAAATCATGCAGCTCTCCAGAGACGGAAAGATTATCCTTGAATTAGATGAAACAGTAGCGACAAATCAAACTACTGAATTCTTGGAACAACATGAGGAACACGAGGAGCCAACGATGCATCATGAATGAGATGTATGCATGTTGCAATTAGGGAGCCTTGAGCCTGTAACTATATGGTTTCAAAAGTTATCTTCATCGCCACTGATGCGTGTCTTTCATATGCGTTTATTCTCTTATTTGACACGCATTTCTATGCTTATTACGTAGATTTTAGCTATTATTATTCCTCTATTTGCTACTTTGGGTTGTGTTGTAGTTTTATAGGTTATTACCTAAGAAGGAGCAAATGCAAGCCAAATCCTATCAAGAAAGTAAGTTTGAAGGAATTTCAAGAGCCTTATGTCACTAGTGTCAACTTTGAAGAGCCATATATCAAGATATACAATTGATAATCCAGTGATTTCAACTGGAGATGAAAGCTTATGCTCTTAGCTTTCCAACGCCACCGAAAATGCATGATTTGACCAAGTAACGAAGAAATGGCGGCCTTTTGAAGTTCGGTGCGCAGTGCAGGAAATTCGACAGACTTTTAGTCGATCGACTATCTGAAGTTGTCGATCGACCACTTGAATAATTTAGTCAATCGAGAGAGCTCATTACTCGATCGACTAAAATCATCACGACATCCTTTTTAGTCGATCGACTAGACCATTTGGTCGATCGACTAATTCTAGTAATCAGACGGTTATTTTGTGGCTCTGACCCATTAGTTAATTACTCTAGCTTATGGATTTAGTATTTAAGCCTTATAAGACAGAATAATTAGGTTATCTCTTTGGACTCTACAACAATTCTACGTAACTTTAGATCTAAGACTTGGAATCAATCTTTCTTCATTTTCTTTTGGTATTGAATCTTTCTCCTTTAGTTTCAATTCCTTCTTCTTAATTCCTCTATCCTTGTTCTTTCTCTTTATTATTTAATTTATTAGATTGTTAATTGTTCTTCCATCTTATTCCAGCATGTTTAATTCAATTCTTATAGTCGTAGTTAATTTCATTAGATACAACATGAGTATCTAATTCTTCTATGCTAGGATTTAGGGGAACTGCGGTTATGTGACGGTATAATTATTAGATTATTAGTTAAGTCATAACTATTGGTTGTATTGTTAATTGTTGCATTAATTGTTAATAAATTGGTTAAATGCATGTGACCAATCTATTAGTTTGTTAAACCTTGGCCTAGATCGTAAGATATGGAAATGGTAGAACTTGCAGCGAACAATAGAATGCCCTAATTAGAGCGAAAGCTAAATTAGTAATTCTAGGGTGAATAGTAGACCGGAAGGAACTATCCATTACCCGTCAAACCATGTTTATGTTAATCTTTTGATTCTTTCTTTGACCGTCGTTGACCGTGGTAACCCGATATCCTAGCTATTTCTCTTATTGTTTCTGAATTTACTTTCTTCCTTTATTTCTCTTCCTTCACTACTTGTAGTTTAGACAAACAAGCAATCAAAACCCCCAAATTTGTTACTTAGACAAACTTTTAATTGGCAAATAGAATTTCTTTAGTCTCCCTGTGGATACGATCCCGACTTTCTTTACTGCATTATTTTAGGCCTGTTGGTTATCTTTGATTAGGTGTGCGATTTAGCCTGTCAAATTTTGGCGCCGTTGCCGGGGAGACAGTTTATTTTATTTGCTTTTTATTTAGTTTGTCTTTAGGTTCAGGGAACTTCCGTTCCTTGAAACCGTTCTCTTGCTATTTACCATTAGATTCCCGCAGGATGAGAACGAATGTTTTGGTACTTATATAGACAGGATCAAGGAATGGCTTGATACACTATATCATGGAGTTTTTACTTCCCTCCAAATTTGCATGTTTATTATCCAGGGTATAAATGACCATACACAAGCATACCTGAACTCCATAGGTAAGGGGGACTTCAGTGGGAAACCCGTCGATGAGGTTTAGAATTTTTTGAGTGGTTTGCCCTTGAGAGTGTTAAGCCCCAATTTTCCCTTTTTGTGAGCGATAAGAGTAAAGACATGGTGATTGAGCCCACTTTTGACAAACTGAAGATAATTGATGCCAGTGAGGCTATTATGGACACTTCTTATGCTATAGATGTCACTGATGAGTCGGTTTCTAATGTTTATTCGGGTTCCATGATAAGGGACCCGTTGGAGGCTTTGATTGGTTTAGATGCTTGTGCAGATGACTCGGGAACCAATGACGTTGTGTTGGATATGTTAGAAGCTGCTTTGGAAGGTAGAGAGCTTACTACTGACGAGATCCAGACGGTAAATAGGTTGGTGTACACCTCTTGCATGATTGAGGTAACGAAACCCGAGCTTAATCCTCTTTCCTCAAATATTAATTATGCGTTCTTAGATGAGTTTGAATCGCATCTAGCCATTGTTAGTTCAACTCTCGATCAAGACCACCTATCTGCTTTGGTTGTTCTTAAAAATAATGCATTTGAGGAGATTGATGATTATGACTCACCAAAAGGTAGACCACCAGACATATATGAGATCATTTGTGATAGGAATATTAACATTCAACTTATTGTTGTTATGTGGAATACCCTGATTGTTTACTGTCAACGTCATCGTGGGAAAATTAATAAGATACAATGGTTTATTCTATATGTATTGATTTTTCCCTTTTACTATTTATTATCTTGTGAGGATCATGCACAGAGTTATGATAAGTTTTTAAGGGCCTTGAGCGCATACTCTTACCCGTATTTGGATAAGGGTCGCTGAATAGTGGTAGCTGGCCACGAACTCCCTTTGTTGTTGGCTGGTTTGGGGAGGTCTATCTTGTATAATTTTGTAAGTTTGCTTCCATTTAATTTATATTAATTTGCATTCACCTTGTTTTGCGTACCCTTTTCTCTATATTTTTGATGCTGCTTATTGTTTGCTGGAAACAATGAGGACATTGTGTGTTTTTGGTTGGGGAGGGTATGCATGTGTCTGTGTTTTGCATCCATTTGCATTATTTATTGCATTTTCGCTTTCATATTTATTGCATTTCTGCATGCATTGTTTATTTAATTTGAATATAATCAAAATAAAAAAATTTGAAAAATCATAAAAATACAAAAACATGTTTATTTTTGCATTTAGGTCGAGTCGGAACGGTTGATAACAATGATGAAACCGCTTCTATGCTTTTACTTTAGTCTAAGCCTTGCATCGTTAATGCCATCATGTACAACCATTTGCATAATATACGAGTTTTTGATTAAAATTTACTGAACGAATAGACTTGACTTGATATCGGCAACCTACTTAAACATTCTAAGGAATTAGAGCCTTCATAAACTAATGACATTCATGATCAGTTTCATCTAGGATGTGAGTAGGACTCCTTATAAGGCATGTAACATTAATTTGCATAAGCATGATATCTACCTCTTTGTGCCTGTATGCATTCGGTTTGTGGAAGGTGACACATGTGAAGAGGCAAACCATTTTTTCTCATATTTTACCCTTAAACTTCACTAGCCAAATTGACCTATTTTGACCCTATTTTAAACTACAATCCAAAATTAGCCTACCTTAGTCAAGCTAGTTTAATTGTTTGTATTGGGTACGTATTTGATCGTTAGTTTGGTATTTCAGCTTTGCAATGAGAAGAGGGTTGCTAATTTGAGAATGAAGATGAAAAAAAAAAAGAATGAAAAAGAATGAAAAAGAAAGGAAAAAAGAAAAAAAACCAACACTCTGAAAAAAGAAATAACATGATATAAAAGAGTTGTTGAGTGTTGAAAAAGAAGAGAAAGAGGAATGTTTGTACTCCCGTGCTTGTCCTTATACATTTTTGGGGAGTCGTGTTGTGTGTATTGAGTTATGCTGAATTTGGCATCGATCTTAATTTTAAATTGGGTTTATAAGGCGGATGAGTCGCTAATTGGTTACGGTTGTACTAGCTTGGTTTTACCTCCACATATCCAAAATTTATTGTGCCCCTTTTCTCCCTATTACCTCACCACACACTATATGTAAGTTCTCGGCATGTGTCTTGGTCCAGTTTGGTTGGAATGTGTATGTACGGTCGGTAGAGGTATTTATCATGTTAAATTGCATACATGCTCTTATAGGTCGCAATTAGGTGAGTGACTATTTTCTCTCTTATCTTACAAATTTTCTCACCCTGTGCTTTGAAAGAGTGATGAGTGACCCGTGAGAGTCCGATATATACAAGTCTTGCAAGATTGACTGTTCAGTTTCTTTTATCATTGATCTAACTCGTTTACATTTGGTTAAGTGCCTTGGTGTAGCTTTTATGCATTAAACTGGTTTAGACACTAGAAGTGTAGTTAGCTTTGACCTTTTTCTTCGTTCCATTAGATGAGTTTATCGTCTTAAGTCTTTTCTTGCTTGGGGACAAGCAAGGGTTTGGTTTGGGGAGGTTTGATGCGTGTCTTTCATATGCGTTTATTCTCTCATTTGACACGCATTTCTATGCTTATTACGTAGCTTTTAGCTATTATTATTCCTCTATTTGCATTTCATATGCGTGTCTTTCAACTAACAAACATTACTCAGTGAGAGGATGAACCTGTCGTCGACTACATCAATCGATGGCGCGCATTGAGTCTGGAATGCAAGGATCGCTTAAGCGAAACGTCAGCAGTTGAAATGTGCATCAACGGGATGAGCTGGGATATTCTCTACATCTTGAAGGGAATAAAACCAAAAAGCTTTCAAGAGCTCGCAACACGTGCTCATGACATGGAAATTACAATCAAAGGGCGTGGCAAAGCTCGATCAACTTCTTCCAAGGTGCCTAATGAGAAGAAGGAGTTCAAAAAGACAGATAGAGGCTCCAGGTCTACATGGAAGGAGACAATGGTTGTCGAAACCAATAACACACCAATTAAGATCTCATCAAAGCCTAAGATTGAAAAGAAGAAGGATTCATTTACTTACAACTATCAGCAGAACAAGCCTACACTAAAAGAGTTACAAGCTAAGAAGTACCCTTTCCTTGACCCCGATTTGTCAGGAATGTTAGATGACCTTTTGGAGAAAAAAGTCATACAACTGCCGGAGTCCAAGAGACCTGACCAGGCAAACAAGACAAGTGATCCCAACTACTGTCGCTATCACAGACTAGTAAGTCATCCTCTTGAAAAGTGTATAACCCTGAAAAAGAAAATCATGCAGCTCTCCAAAGACGGAAAGATTATCCTTGAATTAGATGAAACAGTAGCGACAAATCAAACTACTGAAGTCTTGGAACAACATGAGGAACACGAGGAGCCAACGATGCATCATGAATGGGATGTATGCATGTTGCAATTAGGGAGCCTTGAGCCTGTAACTATATGGTTTCAAAAGTTATCTTCATCGCCACCTCCAAAAGCAAGATTAGCTCCACAAAATGAGAAGAATGCAGATGACGATGATGAAGGATGAACCTTAGTTATACGCAAGAAGGCAAAGAAACATGTGTGGCAATCAGTTGAACAAGTCCATCATCGACAAAAGCAATCAAAGAAGACGAAATCCCGCATGTCTGATGGGGAGAAGAACTCTATAACAAAGATAAAACCACATGTCTTGCCTATCAATTTGCCTAAGCAAGGACCGTTGAGCCATGTTGCTCTTGAAGAATTCTTTCCAGAAAATTTCTTGAAAAATGTTACTGTGTGTACTATCACACCTGCAGTAGGTCATGATAACAAGGAAAAAGTAAAGGAAAACGAAGCTGATAATGCGGTACCATCACAACAATTTCTATCTCGCACTCAAAAGGAAATTGAAGTTGTAGAGGCTCTCGACGCCCTTCCCGCAAATATGGGGTGGCGACAAATCTTTCACCTACCAAGAGAGAAGCGTCAAATGAACCTCCAAGGACTTGATAAACCAGAACTTTACGCTGGAAAGATGAAAGATGTGGAAAAACATGCAGAGCAGTCAACCTAATGTGTCTCCTGCAATGCAGCCTTGACCTTCTCGGATGAAGATCTGCTTCTTGGTTCCAAGCCTCATAATAGGCCGCTTTATGTGTCAGGCTAGATTCATGGACAAAAAGTCAATCGAATCTTAATAGATGGAGGCTCAGGAGTTAATCTTATGCCAAAAGCAACCATGAAAGAGCTAGGGATCACAGTTGATGAACTTTCCAGCAGTCGAACAGTAATTCACGGTTTCAACTTGAATGGAGAACGAGCTATTGGCATGATTCGCGTAAAACTTAGCATGGGTGATTTGTCAATCAGCAACACTCTTCCATGTCATCTAGGCCAAGACATCGTTCAAGCTGTTATTAGGTCGACCATAGAAGCATGAAAATGAAGTTGTTGCATCAACCCTCCATCAATGCTTGAAGTATTATCGCGGCAGTGAAATGAAGATAAACGGAGATGTCAAGTCTTTCACTAAGGCGGACTCTTTCTTCGCTGACGCAAATTCTTTGAAGATAATGGTACTTCTAATGAGTTCATGCTAACCACCATCTCTTCGACTGGAAAAGGAGGTAAACTGAAGGGGAACATCAAAAACGATATTGATACAAGTCATGTTGAAGAAAATGACTTCAGTCAAAATATAGACAACGCTAAGAAATCAACCATTTCCGTTACATCACATAAGAAGCAAGAAATGCCACAAAAGTCTAACTCGCCAGTATTGCGGTATATTCCCAAGTCTCGCCGCAAAGAAGGGGATAGTCCTTTTGCAGAGTGTAGAACAAAGACATATCTTAAAGACAGAAGTAAACCAAGTCCACAAATCAAGCAAGAATGGATGGCCAAGGTCACCACACCTCTCCCAAGTTCAACCCAAGCAAAAGGTTTGAAACCTCCTCCACCTGACTTTGTGTGTTCGTCGAACCAATCACCAAGTGAGCAAAAAATGGGAATATTTGATTCCAACGCATACAAGCTACTAGAAAAGGCAGGTTACGACTTTACAAAACCAACTTCCCTTGGAAAAGTTATAGAAATCGAACCATTTGGTCTTAACAGAACGCAACATGAACTGTTCAAATAAGAAGGAACCTATATTGAGACTAAAGTAGGGCTTGGCTACAAGTCTCCCGCACCTGTGAAAATTAGCGCGCGTAGGAACCGAAACATTACATCTTCACAACATATTACAGTGGAAGAGGCTGACAAGAACAAAGCAAAAGACGTTATAAGACCACCAACATCTTCTGTCTTTGACAGGATAAGTCCGCTTACACGAAGAGCTCGTACTTTTGTATTCGAGAGGTTGGGAAGACCGAATTCTACAACAAATCGTCTTTTCGCCTTCAATCGACAGGATAAACGAGGTACAGGTGAAGTTAAGTCGTCAACCCCGCCATGTACAAGAATGAAGGGTGCATTACGCGATCGTTTGAGTGTTTCTTCAAAATCGGTCTTCACTCGTTTAGAAGTGTCCAAAACCGATAATGATAAGACTTTTTCGTGCTCAACTTATGTGGATGAAAAGTATGAAGACATAAGCATAAGTGATGACTTGAGAAGCGCAATACCCTCTCGCATGAAGCGTCTGCAAGTAGTGGACATCATCCAATATGAGCCACTAAAAGCACGGAGGCGTGCATTAATTCTCACTTGCCAATCCTCAAAAAATGATGAAGAGTCCGAACCTTCATCTTCACAATCTCGTGATTCAAAAGACTTGGAAGTTGCGACGTCTTATCATATCACTGCAGAAGAGATTCCTGATGACAACGAAGAGGTAGAGGCTGACAAAGCGCCTGAAACACTTGAAGACATGGTACAATTATCAACTGTAGATGATTTAAAAGAACTCAACCTAGGAACTGCTGAAGATCCACGGCCAATGTACGTTAGTACTCTGTTGACTCAAGAAGAAGAATGTGAATACCACAAGTTGTTGACCGAATAA
Organism: Heliosperma pusillum; assembly: GCA_022085475.1. Taxonomy (NCBI): domain Eukaryota; kingdom Viridiplantae; phylum Streptophyta; class Magnoliopsida; order Caryophyllales; family Caryophyllaceae; genus Heliosperma; species Heliosperma pusillum. Next base: position 29,731 of record JAIUZE010066387.1, read on the forward strand.
AAGGACGTATTTGCTTGGAGCTACAAGGAAATGCCGGGACTAAGCCCAAAAGTTGCAGCCCATCGCCTTGCAATCAGAAAAGGCGTCAGTCCTAAAAAGCAATCTTAGCGTCGCTTCAGGCCGGAGCTTATACCTGAAATAGAAAAAGAAGTTAATAAACTAATTGAAGCCGGATTTATCGGAGAAGTCTAATATCCTACATGGATAGCCAACATTGTTCCAGTAAGAAAGAAGAATGGGCAACTGCGTGTGTGCGTCGATTTCAGAGATCTTAATGATGCATGCCCGAAGGATGATTTCCCTTTGCCGGTAACATAATTGATGATCGATGCAACTACTGGTCACGAAGCACTCTCGTTCATGGATTGTACTGCTGGATACAATCAAATACAAATGGCACCTGAAGATCAAGAAGCAACGACATTTCACACACCAAAAGGGATATTCTGCTACACAGTCATGTCATTTGGACTTAAGAATGCAGGGGCCACATATCAACGAGCAATGCAAAAGATCTTCGTTGACATGTTGCATAAAACGATAGAGTGTTATGTCGACGTCGTGGTTGTCAAGTCGAAAAAAAGAAAAGATCATATTAAAGATCTGCAAATCGTTTTTTAGAGACTTAGAAAATGTCAACTCAAGATGAACCCGCTCAAATGTGCATTTGACGTCACATCTGAAAAATTCTTGGGATTCGTGGTCAGACACAGAGGCATTGAGATAGACCAAACAAAAATCAAAGCTATCAACGAAATGCTAGAACCAAAGACATTGAAGGAGCTGCGCAGATTGCAAGGACGTTTGGCGTACATTCGAAGGTTCATCTCTAACTTAGCAGGACGTTGTCAACCGTTCAGTCATCTTATGTAAAAGGATGCTCCATTTCAATGGGATAAGAAATGCAAACATGCTTTTGATAGCATAAAGAAGTATCTGGCCAGTCCACCAGTGTTGGGGGCACCAACTCAAGGAAAACCACTCATTCTATACATCGCTGCCCAAGAACGTTCGCTGGGAGCAATGTGTGCCCAAGAAATTGAACAGCACAAAGAGAGGGCACTCTACTATCTAAGTCGTACCTTGGTAGGAGCTGAGTTGAATTACTCCCCAATTGAGAAAACATGTCTCGCATTAGTGTTTGCAATTCAAAAGTTGAGACACTACATGCAAGCACATACTATACATATAGTCTCAAAAGCTGACCCCATCAATTACATACTCTCACGACCGGTCTTATCTGGTAGACTCGCGAAATGGGCAGTGTTACTTAAACATTATGATTTAGTGTTTGTGTCTCAAAAGGCGGTAAAGGGTCAAGTTATTGCTGATTTCTTCGCTGATCATCCAGTCCCGGCAGAGTGGGAGCTTTCAGACGAGCTACCAGGAGAAGAAATCTTTTACGTGGACATTTTACCTCCATGGCAAATGTACTTCGACGGTGCTGCAAGGCAAGACGGAGCTGGAGCAGGTATTGTATTCATATCTCCGCAGAACCATGTGATGCCATACTCATTTACACTCACACAATTTTGCTTAAATAAAGTAGCAGAATACCAAGCTTTAATACTGGGCCTTCAAATGGCAATTGAAATAGGCGTTAGGGAAATAGATATTTACGGGGACTCATAATTGGTGATCAACCAAGTCCTTGATGAGTACGAGGTAAAAAAGGACGACTTAATTCCCTACCATCGACAGGCGCTGCAACTGCTTAATCAACTCGACTCCATTAATATTGGTCATGTACCGAGGAGTGCCAATAAGTTGGCTGACGCACTTGCTAACCTTGCAGTAACATTGGCACTGGGGCAGAAGAATCTATGCAAGTTCTGGTATGCAATCGTTGGGCAGTGTCATTACTTGAAGCTGGAGAAATTGCAAATGAAACAAACATGATCTGCGTCTACACAGCTGATGAAGATGATTGGCGTCAACCTATCATTGATTTTTTGTACCACCAAAAATTACCCGATGATCCCAGGCATAAGGTAGAGATACGCCGACGTGCTCCAAGATTCATTCATTACAAAAAGACGTTGTACATACGCTCTTTCTTGGGACACTGGTTAAGGTGTCTAAATAGAAATGAAGCTACCGAAGCAATGCATGAAGCTCACTCTGGCATTTGTGGCGCCCATCAATCTGGGCCTAAACTTTATGATCGTATAAAGAGAATGGGGTAATACTGGCCAACCATGGTACAAGACTGCATGGATTTCGCGAAAAAATGTGAACCCTGCCAGTTCTACGCAAATTTCATACATCAGCCGCCAGAGCCATTACATCCGACTGTCTCTTCATGGCCCTTTGAAGCTTGGGGACTAGATGTCGTTGGACCACTAACTCCGAAGCCTTCGAATAGTCACGAGTATATTCTCGCTGGTACCAATTACTTGTCAAAATGGGCAGAAGCTATAACACTACGAGAAGTAAAGAAGGAAAATGTTGTGGACTTTATTCGAAATCACATTATTTACAGATATGGTGTACCGCGACGCATCATAACAGATAACGAAAAGCCTTTTTTTCAATAATCTTATGACAAATCTGGGAAATAAATTCAACTTCAAGCAGTATAAGTCGTCGATGTACAATGCCCCTGCAAATGGTTTGGCTGAAACTTTCAACATGACACTATGCAACTTGCTGAGAAAAGTGGTAGCAAAATCAAAGCGAGACTGGCATGAAAGAATTGGCGAGACACTATGGGCGTATCGTACAACATACAAAACGCCTACTCACGCGACCCCGTATGCATTGGTTTATGGAGTTGAGGCCGTGTTGCCATTAGAATTGCATGTCCCATCCTTACGCATCGCTATTCAAGAGGGGCTCACAAAAGATGAAAATGACCACTTGCGCTTAGCAGAGTTGGAGGCTCTTGATGAGAAAAGACTTGATGCCCAACAAAAGCTTCAGTGTTATCAGGCACGGTTGTCACGAGCATTCAACAAAAAAGTGTGTCCTCGTTCTTTTCAAGTAGGAGATTTGGTCCTTGTTGTACCAAGGCCGATTATCACCTCTCACAAGCCAGTTGGTAAATTCCCTACTAAGTGGGACGGCCCATATGTGGTGCAGGAGGTCTATAAAAATGGTGCTTACAAAATTGCGGATGAAGGCGGTGTGCTCATAGGCCCGATAAATGGGAAATTCCTCAAACGTTACTACTCTTGAAACAACACAAGTGCTCCTAAGCAAGAGCGTAAACTGCAAGTCAACTCCCAAGCAAGAGTCTAAACTGCAAACCCCTTTGAACTACGTCGACTTGATCTTGTGGAGTATTGATTTACTTTGCAAGTACGTAGGCAGCTTGAGTAAACATATAGCTCGAGTGCAGCCACAACTCAAAAAAAAAAAGTGTCGTTAAAATTCTTCCATCTTTTATGAACTACGTCGGCTTGATGTTGTGAAGTGCATTTCGTGCTTTACAGGTACGTAGGCAGCTTGGGTGAACATGTAGCTCAAGTGCAGCCACACCTCCAAAACAAACATCATTCCCCTCTGAACTACGTTGGCTTGATCTTGCAAATTGCCACCCTTGGCACCTTTTTGAGTACGTAGGCAATTTGAGCAAATATTTTGTTCAAAAGAAGCAAAAAAAAAAAAAATTTTGCTGCTCCTGGCCCTCATGAGCCTAAACTGTGAACGACTAAAGCTCAAAAGTACGTCGTGTTCTGTTATATTATATCGATATAGTGTGTAGGTGAATAAAAATTTATAATATAACATATTACGTTTACATTATATCTAAAAAGGGGACACGTACACACGAGGTTGTTACAAATTAGCACATACAACAAAACTGTACGTATACAAAAGGGCTACGTGCATACACCAAGCACTACAACTCCTAAGTACAAAGCTATGACATACCTCGTCATCTTGTCAAAAAAAAAGTACTACATACATTGGGTGACTTATGAGAAAATCTATTCTAGAATACTAAATTCATCCAAGCATCTGGATCTAGCGATGATTGCAATTCCAGGACTAAACGTCTTTGCTCCTCGATCGCGGTTACATCTTCTACGCTCAAACGCGGGGTAGCTTCTAATTTAGAGAGCTTCGACCCTCTTGTTTCAGCTCTGTCTCGGGCGACGTTACGAGATCTCTCAAGATTTTCCATGTCACCCTCTAACTGACGATATGCTTCACGAGCTTTTTCTAGCGCATCCTCTAGCTGAGCTATCTCCTTCCCTATTGAGGAGATCTTTTCCGCTATGATGAGACTGGGTGCCTCGGCATCAGCAAGAATATGACAATCTTTTTGGAGTCCTTCGCGCTCTTCGGTAATTTCTTTATCCAAATCCGCAACATGAAGACGGTCCCTGGTAGGTGCTTCTAGAAAACGAAAAGCCTTGACAACGGCGACATACGACTCTATCTTATCTTGAAGTCGGGTTGGATCCCCTTTAAAGTGTTTTATACATTTGTAAACCAATGCAGCCTCTTTCCCAATTTTCTCGACATCTGCAAAAGGTGCCTCTTTTACGGTCCTCAACAAACTGCTAGCAGCCATCTGTAATGCAAAATCCCTTTTAATGGTGTTTCTGGCATAATAGTGATCTCTGATGGCGCAGGGACGGGGCCAGACATGTTTGGATGCTGGTTGATAGAAGTACCAAGCACCCTCTTCTGATGTTCAAGAATTATCCTTGCAACTGCTTCATGCGAATGCGGGCTTTGAACTGACGGTTGACTAATGGTGGTCGACAAAGCCGCTGTTTTGTTCTTCAATAATCACGGACGCCCAAACTTATTAAGCAAATCAAGCTTCAGAATTTCTAATTGTGGTGGCAACGATGGAGTTTGAAGCAGTTGTTGTAACATTTCCCAATCATATTTAAGTTACATGTGAAACATATTTAAGTTGTCCTTCACATGCTTTTTTAGTTTTTAAATATATTGGACTTGACCTCAATATTTTAGCTTCATTGTATTCAGTTATGAAATAACTAGTTGAGATTCCGTGCTACAGCACGGACTTTTTAAGTTTGGGTATGTTGAATACGCCTCCTGCAAGTTGGTGGTTTTTAAAATACGTCATATATTAGGATATGCTTTGCAAGTTTAAACTATTTTTACACGAATCCGACCCGATCCAACCCCACAAGACTTGAAATGCTTAGCCGAGAATCTGACCAACGCGCTTGAGCCGAAACAACCCGACCAACAAACCCGAAACAGTCCCCTAAACCCGAGTGACCCAACTCGACCCAAACTAACCCGAATTGGCCCAACCCAAATTGACCCAACCAGAATGTGACCGTTGGTCAACCCGAATGCGACCCGTTTTGTCAGGTCTACTTTACGGTTGAAGAATTAGAAGGAAAAAGAAATAAAAGGCATGGTTGCAGCAGGAATTTTCGTTCCCTCAAACCCTTTCTTTGTGGCTCGGATCAAGTCATATGCTTTGCATAAGGGCCGCTTCTTTGTAAGTGATCATCAGTTTCACCATAATATGGAAGTGTAGGGAACGGGAATTCCTTACTCCTTTTTAGTGGGTCATGGCTATTTTTAGTACGTTCGTTTTACTGATACATGTAATCAGTCTCGTTTTGTTACAAGCTTGGCCATACCTGCAGTCTGCCCAACTATTGAACACAATTCAACTCTTCCATAAGTTATTATCTGACCTCACCTTACATCTCAGTAATGCTCAGATATTGTATGAACAAACAAACAGAGTCTGAATAGCTGAAGGATAAATTACAGCAGCACCAACACTACGAAAACAACAGCATCGACATCAGGAAAACAGCAGCAGCAGACGCAACTCACCTTCAAACCCTTCCTCTTCCGAATTTGGCCACAAAGGATCAGAAGGGTCAATTGCTCCTTTGTGCTTGGCCAATTCACACTTCGTTTAATCTCTACCGGCCTTCAAACATTGTCATCTGCAAAATAAAGAGCAAGACGAGAAAAAAGTGAGCACGACACATAAAAATCGGGATATACATAAACCATTCCAGCTTTATAACATATTGTCGGGGCACTTTTAGATCCCGGTCAATCTACCAAAGAGAGGATCTTGAAAAATTGATCATTAACTGAGATAAAAATAATAATACAGCTTTATACTAGCATATTGTTCGTACAGTTTTAGATCCCGGTCCATCTACCAAAGAGAGTCTTGAAAAATTGATCATCAAACGAAAACAATAATAGCAATAGAAATGAAGCTTACAGTGTTGATTGTGAATGGGAAAATAAGGGTTGGATCGCTGTTGTACAGGAGCCATTTTTGATAGACGCTGAAATTCGTAAAATGCATCCCTCCTCTTTTCAGTCGGCAACCTCGCCATAGTCTGATATTCAGAACTCGATGGAGAGATATTATAAAGAAGACGGCCAACTTCTTTACCATCGAACTGTCAAGTATCTTCGCTATATAAATCCACCAGGCCTGTCTGATCAACGTAGTTAACATTTGATCGCATTAAGAATCTGCCTCGAGGTGCATTTGAGGGGTCTGGCGGATTGTAATGAGGCGAAGACACAGTGTATTCCATAACTTTTTTTCTTTTTTCTTTTTTCTTATTTCTTTTCTCCTCCGCTCTTGATTCCAAGTACTCTTTTTGTTTTTTCAAACTTTCCTCCTCCGTGAGATCAACTTGTACAACTCCTTCTCCCTCAATAAACATAAGTTTGGTTTCCTTCCAACCTACACAATTCTCGTCCTCGTCGCTACTAGAAAGTTCCGAAACAAGAGTCACAGTAGAAGTGCTTGGCAGAAATGCCTTCTGTAACTCATGGGTAACCAAGGGACCATTATCATGTTCCGGACCAAAGACCGCGGAGAAATAGAACCAATATTGTTCATAACGCGGGTGACGCGAAAAGCCATCAATAAATATTTTTTCCAAGTCGATAATAGCATGCATTATAGCTTCACTTAATTACACAAAACCCCTATATTTAAGATTGCACATAAATTTATTCCATAGCTCTCGATCATTCCAACCACGAAAATTCTCATACGGAGGGTTTCGAAGCCTGCACTTCATAAGCTCGCACAAAATCTCAAATTCCAGCTTCAACATGTCTGAGAGGGTATTATGTCCCTGTTAGTGCAGAAATAATGTTTTTCACATGATCAAAGAACCAGCACCAGCACACATATTAGATCATAAAAGAACCAGCACAAAAAGAATAAAAGTTCAGCCTTGCATTTTCGACAGCTATGAGTGTAAGTTCATTATCAACATAAAGTATTTCTGATACAAATGAGCTTGCTCAAAATCACCTAAACTAATCTCTCAGTCCTAAAATATGAGAACTTCAAGTAACTATTCATCCCACAATAGTAACAAACCATGGTTCTCTTCATTCAACATTGCTTAACCACACTTATTCCCTAACTTTAGTCTGTGTTATGAGAAAAACATGGATGTATGATAGTTTTACCAATTGGATCTGAAAGCATTTACAGAGAAGCACATCACTGTTCACCACATATACAGTTTTACGGTTCAAACTGAAGCATAAATAGGTGTCAATACAATAACATGTGTTGCTGTGTTGAGTAGAAGCAAATACAGAGGACACAAACGTGGCAGACTAGTTGGCATTGCTTCTAAATCAATGTGCTACAATGCCAATTCCTTCATACACATGGAATCATGGTCATTCATGGATCGCCTTCAAAATTAAAACTTGTCTTTTCAGCTACAAATGTTTTTCGCAATTTATTACAGCAAAATCATCCAAGGGCGGCTTTGGTGTAAGGGCATGGGCCTAATATCCTAATAAACAAATTCCTCACACAACAAATACATCCTGGGACTATACTCCGTATATTATTTAATCCACCCCCAAATTGCATTTAATAATTTCGTAAAATTGTACCTGGAAATTGCTACCGACGCTCTCCGTATCCGAATCGACATCCGTATTAGGCCGCTTTCTCTTCCCTGAAAATATAAGAAATGTTCAAATATATAATATGGTATATGATAAATTGGAACAGTGAAAAAAAATGAGTAGGGAGAAGAACAAAACACCTTTGAAATTGGAGGTCATTGTGTTACCCTTTTTATAGTTCCTAGGTATAAATAGCATCTGAATTGAATGCGAGGAGTCACATAAGACCGGCCGTGTCCAGTCGAATTGAATTAGAGAAATGAGGTGGGAGAATCGAAGATAGCAAAGTAAACATGACTAATACCTGCAAATGGTATATTTTCAGCACAAATTCTTGTTTGTAACGGGCAGTATCCGTCAGAAGCTTGCGACGGGTACCACTTCCCCTCACAAATGACCCATTTAAGGGAAAAGGGGAAGCACATGGGGGGTGCCCCACATGTTCCCTCTACCCATTTTGTTAGAGGAAAAACCCGTCGCAAGGTCCGACCCGTCACAAGGGAGACCTACTGTATTTTCAGAGGATTGAGGAAAGAGGGGATGAAACGATAGACTTTTACTTGTCGCAATGTTTTTCGCAATTTAGTCCATATTAAGTAAATTTTTGTCCATGGCTATTCGAGGGTTAATTAAAGTAAGGTAAACTCGAATTTGGGTGAATTTAACTTCGAAATATTTTGAAGACGAGTCATTTCAAATTCGAGTTAAAATACATAATTATTTTTAATTATTACTCGTATATAATATCATATACTCCCTGCATTTTCTCATTTACTTCTTAATAACCGTAAATATATTGGAGGATAAAAGTTATAAATACATAAAAATAAATCTTTACAATGTCAAACCATCTTTCACAAAATATTAATTTTGACAAAAAAACAAGAAAGTACTCTGTAACATTTACATGTCAAAAAGTACAGTCAAAGTTCGGTCTTGAAACCGTAAAAGAGCAAATCGAAAAAAAATATAAAAACGGAGGGACTAATATAAAGGAATGACCTAATCAAAGGGGCCAAGTTATAACCCCTTATAACCCGATAGGAACTGGTATTGAATTTTTTGACCCGATTTGAACTGTTATATGGTTGTTAATCGAACACTTAGCAACCGTCACCCGACCAATTGTTCCCGATGTCGACCCTGTTGGAGTAAGTGTCCTCAACAATAAAAACAACACTTTAGATCTGAAATATACAGTATAAAAACAACTTAAAATAAATTTCTCAAAGTCATGCAATTCTTTTTAGCTATTTATGCTAAAATAGTCATTATTTATGTCATTTTTACACTAAAAATACATAAATCATGCAAAATAAAACTATTTTAACTCAAAATTTACAAACATTCTGTAAATATTGCATGTGACAACTGATGCGTGTTTATTTGGTCACATTTCCCGCATCATTTCTTATCAATTTGTGATGTTTTGCATGGGTTTGCGTGCCCATAAGGGTACTCTACCATCCGAATTCGCATATTATCATATCCCGTCTCATTTTGCAGGTCACGAGGCGGAAACACGGAAATCGGAGCAAAAAGAGGAGAAAACAAGAAGAAATGAAGTAAAGGGAAGAGCTGCCAGGGGGCTCCCAGCCGGGTCAGCACCGGCAGGCGGCCGGGTGGCTGGGAAAACCCCCAAGGTCAAAAGTCAATGGGGAAATGTGAAGAAATGGAGAAAAAGACAAGGAGGGGTTCCCAGCCGTGGCACCGGCAGCCGGCCGGGTGTCTGGGAACACCCCCCTCCTTAATACTTGGCATATTTTGGCAGAAGTCAGGTAGGGGGCTCCCAGCCGGGGTGGCGTCGGCAGCCGGCCACCCGGCTGGGAAATACCCCCTTTAATTCCAATTCAATTACAAATGTCGAGAGCAAAGGATTCTTCGAAAAGAATTCCCAGCCGGGGTGGCGTCGGCAGCCGGCCACCCGTATGGGGATCCCCCTTGACCAAAGTTCGTGATATGAAGACCATGAAGAAGGGTTTCCCAGCCGTGGACGCCAGACCGGCTGGGGACCCCCTAATCCGCATTTCGCCCTCTTTTCAAGCCCATTAATTCTAAAACTATAAATACCCAACCCTAATCATTTGTAGACATCTTTTATCATCTATCTTATGATTTTATCATCCTTCATTATTATACTTTTAATACATTGCAATTTCCTTAGTAATTTCCATTCAAGTTTGTAATCAAATACTTAATCTTTCTTCAATCAAATTTCAAGTTCTCACTAGTTTAGTTTAGTAATCTTTGTTCTTGAGTTTTACATTATACCATTGGTATATTTTGGAAGATTTGAAGACTTTGTTCATCATTACTTCCAAGTTTGAATCTTTGGTATAATCCTTGTCTCTTATTTACATATTTAATCATTAGTTTACATTTGGGTTCTTGGGTTATTTTGGAAATTTTCACTTATGCATGATAAGTGTTTGTTAAAATGCCTAAATGAGAGTTTATGCGCTTTCTTCATGTCTTGCTTTTTCTTTTCTTAGTTGTACAAGTGCGGAAGTCGATTCAGTATCACAATCTTTGTCTCCCATTGTAGTAATTAACTAAAATAGACTCTGTTAGTCTGTATTCAATGATTATAATTATTCGTAAACCTTAAACACATAAAACACGTAGATAGCAGCCACACAACATTACTACAAAGCAGTACACACAGCAGCATCGGAATCCCACACAGCAGAAAATAAGAGAGTCATGAAAATGGAAATGATCTCACAACGACTCTAGCAACACAAAAAGTAATCATGTTAAGGAAGACCGGTCGAAAATTGAAAGTTGGTAATTCTTCCAAAAAATGTGGACGAGTAATTAAGATTGATGTGGTGAGCAAAGTCGCAATATGAACAGAAACGTGAAATATGGCCACCTACATAAATTAACACTAACTAATAGTGGCTGGTCCATTATACAGCCCTAATCAACAACTGTTTTGGCTTTTCAAATGGTAGGATTAGTGGACCATTAACACACTATATATCCACAATCCAAATCCTCCAATTAATTGGCCACATAGCATTTACATAACAGAGTACCAGGTTCCGATTTTAAAGGGCAATTGATAGAATAAATTAATGTTATTCATACAATCATACACAAATTAAAATATCAGTAAACACCATGCATTTGCTAAATTGGGTGTTAATTGATGGCACATATCAGTCGTCACCAATCAACCCAACAAATTTGGGATATAGGGTTTGGGACTTTGGGGGAACAAATTAATCAAACTTATAAGTTATAACAACAAATTCATCGAATTAAAGAAGCTAATAACTAATAAATTAATAGTATTACTCGAATTAATCAAACTAATAACTAATAAATTAATAGAATTAATCAAACAATTTAGAACAAATTAATCGAATTAAAGAAGCTAATAAGATTATAAGACATGCATAGGCTGATAGGTAGTAAGCAAGGAGGAGACGTACGGTGGCCTGAGGTGCGGCGGCAGCGGCAGCGGCAGCGGCGGAGGGGAGGCGTCGGGTAGTTCCTTGGTGGTAGGGTTTGGGAAGATCTAGTCTGGTGCTTTGTATTTTGTTTTGAATGTGTTTGTTTCATTGGTTGTCCATTGAAGCGTCGTTCCACTTTTCTTCTTAATTTTCCAGTTTTTTATTTTCTCACGTGAGGTCACGTGACCTCAACTTTGATACATTCAAACCGGGTAAGTTAGTGTATATTAGGGCTGAGCAAAAATATACGATACGGTTTTATTATACGTATCCGATACGCTATACGAATTTTATTATACGGATTTCCGTATATCCGATACAAATTTCCGTATATCCGATACGGTTATTAAAAAACCGTATCGGATACGGATCGGTATAATTTAAAACCGGATATAAGGTATCCGATACGGTTTTTGTTAAAAAAAAAAAAAATACACAAAACAGACTCTTTCACTAAACGACTAAAATGACTAAAACCAACCCTAAAATCAACTCTTTCACATTTCTTTCTTTCCACCAGCAGCATTCAGTCATTCACATATTCATTCTTTCCCCAAAATTCCAAAACCCTAGATCTAACCCAAATCATTCATCCATTCACCGTACCACAAGCTCTCAGACCGTCGGAGCTCCGGCAACATCTCAGCAACAACAACGACGTCTATTAAAGGGGTTCGTCCTTTTTCTTCATCTTCATTTCAGTTTTCATTGTCGTTCTCCTTTTTTTATTGTTCTTAATTTATTGTATGATTTATTGTTGTTTTCTTCTTCTTAATCTAAAGTCGTCACCTTAATGTTGTTTTTATTTTGTTAATTTTGAAAAATATGAAGGAATGTTATGTGGGGGGGACGGAGTTTCGAGACGGAGTTTTCGATACGGAGTTTTCGAACACATTCTTGTTGTTATTTGATACAGAGGCTGAATATTGATGTAATTTGATGGAATTTGTAATATTTTGGAGGATGTAACACTTTTGATGGAATTTGTAATATTTTGGAGGATGTAATTTATATTAACTTATCTCGTACTTGTAATTGAATTTCTTTCGTAAATTCGATGTTATGTTTGTAAGATACTATCATATTAGAACTTGGAAAATTTGGGAGGTCAATGGAAAACAGAACAAAAAAATGGAAAATGAAGCGAAAAGCAAAAACCGTATACCGGATATACGGAAACCGTATATCCGGAAAATCCGTATCGGATACGTATACCAAAATTAGTGATTTTAAAAACCGGATATCCGATACGGTTTTGAAAACCGTATCGGATATCCGGTTTTGCTCACCCCTAGTGTATATACTTCCTCCGTCGTCCCAGTCATTTGTTGTCCTTTTCCATTTTGATGCGTCGGGTAGAGGGGGTCCGGGGACTTTTATGAGGTAAATTTTTTTGATGAGCAATTTAATCATTCACATCCAATTTGGTCCACTTGTCATCCACTAATTGGTTCTCTCTTATTTTCTTAATTTTTGTGCCAAACCCAAAGGAAAACAAATGATCGGAGCGGAGGGAGTATTAATTTATTTATGAGCCTAAAAACAAAACGAGGGAGCAGAGTTTCATTCAGATGTGGCTAGCATAGGCCCGCTAGAATAAATAGACGAGCTTGAACTAAACAAAATGGCCCATGGGTAGCCCGCTGGGCCCGTATTTCCAGCCATGTCTAGAGATGGCAATGGATCCAGGATCCTATCCAGATCCGCGGATCCGGACCCTAGTGGAGCGGATATGGATCTCATTTCTATGGATCCAGTGGATATGGGTCGGATATGGATCCTAAAAAATTTACGCGGATCTGGATATGGATCTTGTTATTAAGATCCAGACCCTACCCACGGATCCATATCTTTTATTTTTTTAATTTATTTTAATTATATAAGGATAATTAAAGTTTATAATGCTGATATTTTCTAATTTAATCAACTCTCATATGTCATTTTACTTATTTTATAGGTCATTCTTAATTTATAATACAATTTGAATATTTGTAAATTAATTTTTTCCTCATCCAAATAATAACTTACGCGGTAATTAGTTACTTTATTATCTTAAATGTCGATATAATGTATACTTATAATCTTATTAAACATTCTAATACATTTTATGTAATTTTAATAGAAAAATTACATTTAAAAGATGAATAATTTAATAAAATATTTTGAAAAAGATCAGATCCATTTGGGACCCAGATCCTACCCTGATCCACGGATATGGATATGGATCTGAAAATTTTGGACCCTGCGGATATGGGGCGGATCTGGATCCAACATATACAATATGGATCTGGATCTGGATCTTATAGGACCCTATCCAGATCCTATCCATTGCCATCCCTAGACTCATGTCTATTAAGCGGGCCTGTTTTCGTTGCCCATACTCGTTCGTTTCAAAAAGGCGGGCCTGCCGACAGGACTGAATAAACTACTAAAATCTGATATTGTTGCATTTAGAAACACATGACAATAAAAAATCGGAATTACTTTTTCACTTACGAACTTTACTCTTTCACATACATTTTTTCATAAAGTTTCCATCACCTGCCCTTTTCTTAAACATAATCTCTCTTTCGGTCTTTCTCCTCAACATAATTAAACGGAATTAATTTTTCACATAAAACTTTATTTTTTTACATACACTTTTTCATAACTTTCCCATATTATACCCTTTTTCTCTGAACCTAATCAAATTAACTCTTACCGATACTCTTTTTTAAATTGCATCTAACTGCTCTATAAAATGAACAATGTATTATAATTTCACAATTTATTAAGCAATTTTGTTGTTTCACAATTAATAATATGTTCTGTTGTAATTATTAAGGTTTATTAATAAGTGAAATTAATGTCCCAGACTCGCAGCAATGTTTGTACAATCGCACCATACTAAAGTTGGACTATGCGCAATCATTTAGTTAATGATGCCCGATTGCCAGTTCATATACAAATAGGCATTTGAATTATTTGAATATTGCTTTGATGTTGTAAGCAATATGTAAAATATGCAATTTGAATTTGCTTTCGTTTAATTTATTGCTAGACTTTTCTTTAATTTGTTCACACCATAATTACTTTCTTGTGAACGTGTTTCTAAGACTGTTTTCCTGGTGATTACTCAATTGTGTTGAATGGGAGTGCAGCAGGAGCTCACCCAAAGGGTCTTGATGATCAAACCACATACAAGACAATCTTGACCCCTCAGATGGAAGCTCGAGTTACAAGGTCTAAACAACAAGCTATGACAAGTCAAGAGCAAGCCAAGCCAAGCCACCCCAATGAAGAAGACAGTCCAGGGTTCAACAGCCCATGCCCACCCCCAACACAACCTACATTTCCCACACAAAACAGAAACAGAGCCATTCAGGCCCAGACAGACCAGTTAACAAACCCTGTATCTAGGAGGTACACCAGAGCATCCCAACCACCCCCACCATGGCCTACCATCAAGCCAACCCATTAAGCTACAAGTCTGCCCAGGACAAACCCTTTTGAAGTCTAGTAAAAATTCGTGAAACAGACACCCCAAGTTAGAGTCCAGCAAACAACTAAAAACAGAGAAGGTACATGTCAGATTGTGGCTTCCTTTTGTTTAAGTCAACTTGTCATCGTCCAAGGCAGGTCTTATCTAAGTTATAATAAGAGTAGAGAGTCCCAAGGAGCAGCAACACACCCAGGCAAGGCAGCAAGACAACAAGAGCAACAGATTTCCATTTCAGGAAAAATCCAAAACTGCTTTATTTGCTTTTGTTCAGTCTGTTTTCTTTTGTGTCTTGTGTCTGTTCTTATTAGTTGTTGAGCTCGTCCTATTGTGAGGCTCTTAATTAGTGTCAGTAGAAGTAGTTTAGATCCTAAGCTAGCCCTTGGATGATCTATACATCCAATGGCTCACAAGATATCAGCCTCTCTATATAAAGGGGTCTTGTATGTTGTTGTAAGCAGACTTTTATGAATGAATGAATTAAACTTTGAGAAATCACTCAATGTTATCAAACTTGTGCTAAGAGCTGTAGTTTGAAACAAGCCTGATACATCTCCAAGGTGTTTGATCAGTGCCTTGTATTGTGAGTCAAGTTATATCTGTGCTTTGCTGTGGTTAACTTACTTGCTGTTGAGGTTAGTCTAGGGTGTTTGTGCTTTGCTGTAACACTTAAAAAATGTCTCTAAACCCAGTCTTTTGAGTCCTTTTCTCTTGTGCCTTGCTGTAGAGGATTGTCTCTAAGTCATATCCCCTGAGTCTTTCAGTTAAACAACTCACCATCTCTAAAACAACATCCCTTTGTTACTTGATATTGTTCTCAGTTTGAGTCAAGCTAATCAAGTTTACTTAAAAGTTGTGAACCTTAGTAGTTTACACTCCAAATTGGTTATCAGAGCTTTGGTTGAGAGTCTTAATGAGTTCATTTCCCTAACTACATTTAAAAACATAAAAATAGCTCAATGAGTGAAGAGAGACTAGCAGGAGTAGAAGCAAGGATGGAGGATCTGGCTGGGATTGTAACCACCCTAACCAGAACCTTGGACCAGGTTATAGGCAACCATTTGCTTGCTGGAGGAAGAGGTAGAGGTCGTGGAAGAGGCCATGGAGGAGGCAGAGGAAGGCCACCTGATGATGAAGAGTATCCAGACTCAGATGACTCAACAAGAAGCAGAGCTTCCATCCACAGGAACACAGACAAGCATCTTAAGGTAGATATCCCTGAGTTTTCTGGTAGTCTTAATCCTGATGACTTCTTAGAATGGCTAAGAGAAGTAGAAAGGATCTTTGAGTACAAAGGATACAATGATTCTAAGTCTTTTAAAGTAGCCATATCCCTTAAATGATTCCCAAGGTTTTTATGATTCCTTTGGTCTGAGAATATGAAAGGCGGTTAAAGGGGGTCGCCTGGGAGGTGCTTAACGGAACCCCATCAAGTCTGGATTAAAACCTGAAAAGAAAACTGTTTAGACCAAACTGTGTTCGATAAGGCTTACACTCCCAAGGATCGTCTCAACCCCGTGTTTAAGTTGAAACATAGGGCGGACAACCCTGTTGAATCTTATCTGAGGGAGTTTGAACAACTCACATTACAATGTGATATAAATGAGAAACCTGAGCAAAGGATTGCTAGGTACTTAGAGGGCCTAGATAAGAACATTGCTAACAAGGTTAGGATGCAACCTCTGTGGTCATTTGATGATGTTGTCAACCTATCTCTGAGAATTGAGAAGATAGGGAAGACTAAGCCTGCTACACCAAAACCTGTTAGGCCTTTCCAAACCAGACCTTATAGTGGGTTTAGAACCATGGATACCCCCAAGACAGCACCCCCACCTGTCTTAGACAAGGGTAAGGGCATCATGGGTCAAAAGCCAAGCACTTCATTGACTGAGAACAGAATTAGGTGCTTCCAATGTCAAGGCTATGGACATTTCAGGAAGGAGTGCCCTTCTAAGAAGACCTTAACCATAATGGAAGTTGAGGCTTGGGAGAAAGAGGGTCTAGTTGAGTATGAGAGGGATGAGCCTGAGGTTGAAGAAGTGGTGAGTGAGGAAGAAGAGTCTAGTCAGGAGGCAATAGTGGCACTCCCTGACACAGGCCACAGCTTAGTCCTATCGAGAGTAATGCATTCACAACAGATACCTTTGGAGGAGGATCAAAGGTCCCTCATTTTCAGGAGCAGATGTACCATACAAGGGAGGGTTTGTAATCTTATTATAGAGGGAGGTAGTTGTACCAATGTGGCTTCTGTTACTATGGTTGATAAGCTGAAGTTGAGCACTCAAGATCACCCTCACCCCTATAAGTTGAGATGGCTGAGTAAGGGAGCAGAGGTTAAGGTGGATAAGCAATGCATGGTCCCTTTCTCCATTGGCAGTGTATACAAGGATGAAGTATTGTGTGATGTGGTTCCAATGGATGCCTGTCACTTGCTATTAGGAAGGCCATGGGAGTTTGATAAAAGCTCCATACACCAAGGAAGAAGCAATACATATTCTTTCAAGCATGGGAGCAGGAAGGTGACATTATCCCCCTTGCCACAACACCAGAAGAGCTATGGGAGTCCAAGTATGGCTGAGGATTTTAGTGGAGTTGTATTTCTATCTGAGTCAGCAATGGTCAAGGAGTGTAGTGAGGAGCAACCTATAGTAATGCTGCTATCAAAAGAGGTTCAGGAAGAGGAGTCTAAGGTGATCCCTGCAGATGTTAAGCCCCTCATTGATCAGTTCAAGGAAGTGTTTCCAGAGGAACTTCCTGATGGCTTACCCCCTGTGAGAGGGATTGAACACCAAATAGACCTTGTGCCAGGGTCTGTACTACCTAATAGACCAGCCTACAGATGTGATCCTAAGGCTACACAAGAGCTACAAAAGCAAGTTGGAGAGTTGATGAGTAAAGGGGTTGTAAGGGAGTCATTAAGCCCTTGTGCTGTGCCTGCATTGTTGGTTCCTAAGAAGGATGGGACTTGGAGGATGTGCATAGATAGCAGGGCTATCAACAACATAACAGTCAAGTATAGGTTCCCTATACCTAGGCTTGATGACATGTTGGATGAGCTAAGTGGCTCAAGGTTCTTTTCTAAGATTGACTTGAGGCAAGGTTACCATCAATTGAGGATCAGGGAAGGAGATGAGTGGAAGACAGCCTTCAAAACAAAGCATGGCCTTTATGAATGGCTTGTCATGCCCTTTGGCCTGTCAAATACCCCAAGTACCTTCATGAGATTGATGACAGAAGTGCTTAGGCCTTGCCTAGGGAGATTTGTGGTGGTATACTTTGATGATATCCTCATCTACAGCAAGAGCAAGGATGATCATTTGAGGCATCTTGAGGCTGTGTTTGAAATACTGAAGGAGAGCAAGCTCTTTGGGAAGCTTGAGAAGTGCACCTTCATGACTGAGGAAGTCAAGTTTCTAGGATATGTGGTATCTGGTAGAGGCATTTCAGTTGATCAAGACAAGATCATGGCAGTCCAGTCTTGGCCTATCCCTAGGAATATTACAGAAGTAAGGGGATTCCATGGCTTAGCATCCTTCTACAGAAGATTCATAAAGGACTTTAGCACCATTGCAGCACCTCTCACTGAGTGCATGAAGAAGGGAGAGTTCACTTGGACTGAGAATGCTTTACAGGCTTTCAAACACATGAAGAAGCTCGTGTGCAGTGCACCTATCCTAAGATTGCCAAACTTTGATTGCCTATTTGAGGTTGAATGTGATGCAAGTGGAGTGGGAATGGGAGCTGTCCTCATCCAAGAGAAGAAACCTGTAGCCTACTTTAGTGAAAAGCTAAGTGGTGCCAAGCTAAACTATTCTACATATGATAAAGAGTTCTATGCTCTTGTCAGAGCTCTGAGGCATTGGAGGCATTACCTGAAGCCCAAACCTTTTGTCTTACACTCTGATCATGAGGCATTGAAATACATAGGAGGCCAGCATAAGCTCAGTCACAGACATGCTAAGTGGGTGGAGTTCCTTCAGTCATTCACCTTTTCTAGCAAGTACAAAGAGGGCAAACAAAATGTGGTGGCTGATGCATTGTCTAGGAGGTACACTCTGCTATCAACTATGGAGCCAAGGGTTCTTGGCTTTGAGTTCATGAAGGACATGTATCAAGAAGATCCAGACTTTGCAGAAGATTGGTTAGCACAGAAAGAGGGAACAAGAACCATTGACTCACCATACACTTTGCAAAATGGATTCTTGTTTAAAGGAAACAAGTTGTGTGTTCCCAGAGGATCTTATAGGAACCTATTGATCAAGGAGGTACATGGGAGTGGCCTTGGAGGACACTGTGGGGTTCAGAAAACTGTGGACATACTACAAGATCAATTCCACTGGCCTAAGATGATGGGAGAAGTTCAAATAGTGCTCAGAAGGTGTGGAGTTTGTCAAAAGGCCAAGAGTTCTTTCCAAGCAGGACCTTACACTCCCCTACCAGTCCCATGTAGGCCTTGGGAGGATGTTAGTATGGATTTCATAATGGCCTTGCCTAGGACAGCAAGAGGGAAGGATTCTATCATGGTGGTTGTGGATAGGTTCAGTAAGATGGCACATTTCATTGCATGCAAGAAGACTGAGGATGCTGTGAGTGTAGCAGAGCTATACCTTGATGAGGTGGTGAGGTTACATGGAGTTCCAAGGACCATTGTGTCTGACAGAGACACAAAGTTTATGAGCCACTTCTGGAGGACATTGTGGAAACTGCTTAACACTAGGTTGTTGTTTAGTACCTCCCATCACCCTCAAACTGATGGCCAAACTGAGGTGACTAACAAGACCTTGGGAAGAATCTTGAGGTGTATAGTCAGCAAATCTCTCAAGGATTGGGACTTGAAGTGGGCTCAAGCAGAGTTCTCTTTCAATAGAGCTCCATCAGCAGCCACAGGCCACTCCCCCTTTGAAGTGGTCTATGGTACTAACCCCTTAATGCCTTTGAGTTTGTCTAATGTGTGCAGGTCAGAGATCTACTATGATGCCAAGAAGAGGGTGGAACAAATGCTAAAACTCCAAGAATCAGTCAGAAAACAAATTGAGAAAGCTAATGATCTATACAAGAAGAATGCCAAGGTTCCTAAGACCAAGAAAGACTTTGCACCAGGAGACCTAGTATGGATCAACCTAAGGAAAGAAAGGTTCCCTTCCAAGAGAAAGAACAAGCTAGATCCAAGAGCAGATGGTCCTTTTCAAGTCATAGAGAAGATAGGTCCCAATGCCTACAAAATTGATCTACCAGGAGAGTATGCAGTCCATGGGACATTCAATGTTGGAGATCTTAGTCCTTTCTTTGAAGACTCTGAGGGAGAGGAAGACACAGGCTTGAGGTCAAGCCCTTTTCAACCTGGGGAGGCTGCAGCAGGAGCTAACCCAAAGGGTCTTGATGATCAAACCACATACAAGACAATCTTGACCCCTCAGATGGAAGCTCGAGTTACAAGGTCTAAACAACAAGCTATGACAAGTCAAGAGCAAGCCAAGCCAAGCCACCCCAATGAAGAAGACAGTCCAGGGTTCAATAGCCCATGCCCACCCCCAACACACCCCACATTTCCCACACAAAACAGAAACAGAACCATTCAGGCCCAGACAGACCAGTTAACAAACCCTGCATCTAGGAGGTACACCAGAGCATCCCAACCACCCCCACCATGGCCTACCATCAAGCCAACCCACAAAGCTACAAGTTTGTCCAGGACAAATCCTTTTGAAGTCTAGTAAAAACCCATGAAACAGACACCCCAAGTTAGAGTCCAGCAAACCCATTAAAAACAGAGAAAGTACAAGGCAGTTTGTGGTTTCCTTTTGTTTAAGTCAACTTGTCCTCGTCCAAAGCAGGTCTTATCTATGTTCTAATAAGAGTAGGGAGTCCCAAGGAGCAGCAACACATCCAGGCAAAGCAACAAGGCAACAAGAACAACAGATTTCCATTTCAGGAAAACTCCAAAACTGCTTTATTTGCTTTTTGTTCAGTCTGTTTTTGTGTCTTGTGTCTGTTCTTTATAGTTGTTGAGCTCGTCCTATTGTGAGGCTCTTAATTAGTGTCAGTAGTAGTAGTTTGAACCCTAAGCTGGCCCTTGGATGATCTGTACATCCAATGGCTCACAAGATATCAACCTCTCTATATAAAGAGGTCTTGTATGTTTGTTTCAGTTAGACTTTTATGAATGAATGAACTTTGAGAAATCCCTCAAATCTATCAAACTTGTGCTAAGAGCTGTAGTTTGAAACAAGCCTGATACATCTTCAAGGTGTTTGATCAGTGCCTTGTATTGTGAGTCAAGTTATATCTGTGCATTGCTGTGATTAACTTACTTGCTGTTGAGTCTAGTCTAGGGTGTTTGTGCTTTGCTGTAACACTTGAAAACTGTCTCTAAACTAGTCTTTGAGTCCTTTTCTCTTGTGCCTTGCTGTAGAGGATTGTCTCCAAGTCATATCCCTTGTATCTTTCAGCTAAAGTAACTCACAATCCCTAAAACAACACCCCTTGTTACTTGATATTGTATTCAGTTTGAGTCAAGCTAATCAAGTCACTTAAAACTTGTGAACCTTAGTAGTTTACACTCCAGGGAGTGTCGTTGTCGGAGCAAGGGGAGGCATAGTGCGAGGGTGGTGGTTGACTTGGGTAGTTGGAGAAGGGCATCGGAGGTCAGTCGGACTAACGTCGGTCGACGATTGGACTGATGGAGCAAGGGGTGTTGAACAGAGGTGGTAAAGGGAGATGAGGGAAGGGAGGAAAAAAATTAATTGTGTGAGTGACTTAAAAAATGCAAGGGTAAAATTTGTAAAAAGCGTATGTGAAAGAGTAAAATTCGTATGTGAAAAAGCACGTCCCAAAAAAATTCCTAGTTAATCTACTCTGTTAGAAAAATACAATCCCACTGCGTGACGATTTAAGTTTAGATTGCTTGTGTCTCAAATTTGGAAGTTTGGTTTTTTTAATCAATTTATGATTTATAGGTTAGCGACTTACTGACTTTGTCTTTTGTTGCGATTATCTAGTCCAAGCCCGTCCATTTATTTTAGTACGCCTAATTTTTGTCCTCTAGACGAGTGACAACTCCATCGTGGATAATTAGTATTATTACTAGTATAGATCCCATTCAGTGCATGCAGAGTATATATAGAGGGTTTATCTTTAAGTGTATTACTACTTATAGATTTTAAATCACAACTACTAATTTTTCAGATTTATTATCTATACATTTGATTTCAGAAAAACAATTAAAATAGCAAAAGAAATTAAGATACTAATGATATAATTTTTTTGATATTGTAGTGAATTTTTTTTTAACCATTAAACTTATTTTATAATTTTACTTTAACTCCTTTTTAATAACAATTTCTTACTTTGTTTTATATGGATTATAAGTTCAAATTTAATGGAACGTTTATAATGAAGCTGGTGGCAGCATATCAGCCACTAGAAATCTGTTACAGCATCTTTTACACGAAACTGGCCGTGCCAAGAGCGGGCCGCGGCGGGGGTTGGGGTGAGTGGGCCAGGCACGGCACGGCCAGCCCAATTTTTCCGTGCCTGGGCCGGGCCATTTTTCGGGGAAAGCATGATGTCTCCTGATTTTCAGTCACATTCCAGAATGTTGTGCTTCGCCCTTTATGACTCGTTGAAGCAACCAAAAATTGATCGACCACAAAATAACAAAACAACTTACGAAAGTTTAACTTTGACTCCTGGGAACTAACAGACATACCACATATAATGGCCTTCAAATCAGCAGTAGACAATGGACTTCGTCTATCACAAGAATCAGGTAATACATGATCTCTTAAGTCTAGTGCATACTCAGGTGTACTCCCACCACCTAATTGATCTAGGTCTACCTCATCTCCACTGTTTGGAATACCAAGCACTAATGCTACTTCTTCCGCACAGAATGTGAATTTCACATCATCATTAAAGACAAATAAATCTTGCGTAGGATCATAATATCGGCAGAGAGATAGAACCATAGTAGCGGAAGATTCTCTTTTAGAAGATAAGTGACACAATGGATAGAAAATTGAACCTTTTATGCAGTCCTTTTTCTCTAGACTTAATTGTAACTTCTGAAGTCTTCCCAAACTTGCAAAGATATTGAGGTTTCTTTGACATCGTTGCTATCGGTTAGAAACAAAAACGAAAAGACATTACAAATTATCGCAAATATGATCAAAAGACAACAATAATAATAATAGTTGAGAAACAAATATAATAATAATATTAGTTTAATATTCAATCATTCAATCAAATATTCAATAATTGATTTTGGGGGAAATATTGGGGGAAATATTGGAGATGCAAAATGACAACAAGAGCAATTTAGTTGAAACCTTAAACAAACTAAACCGTTTTGTATATTAGTTAGGGTTTAGTTTGTATACAAAACAGTTTAGATTGTTTAGGGTTTCAACTAAATTGCTCTTGTTGTTGTCATTTTGCATCTCCAATATTTCCCCCAAAATCAATTATTGTATATTTGATTGAATGATTGAATATTAAACTAATATTATTATTATATTTGTTTCTCAACTATTATTATTATTGTTGTCTTTTGATCATATTTGCGATAATTTGTAATGTCTTTTCGTTTTTGTTTCTAACCGATAGCAACGATGTCAAAGAAACCTCAATATCTTTGCAAGTTTGGGAAGACTTCAGAAGTTACAATTAAGTCAAGAGAAAAGGGACTACATAAAAGGTTCAATTTTCTATCCATTGTGTCACTTATATTCTAAAAGAGAATCTTCCGCTACTATGGTTCTATCTCTCTGCCGATATTATGATCCTACGCAAGATTTATTTGTCTTTAATGATGATGTGAAATTCACATTCTGTGCGGAAGAAGTAGCATTAGTGCTTGGTATTCCAAACAGCGGAGATGAGGTAGACCTAGATCAATTAGGTGGTGGGAGTACACCTGAGTATGCACTAGACTTAAGAGATCATGTATTACCTGATTTTGTGATAGACGAAGTCCATTGTCTACTGCTGATTTGAAGGCCATTATATGTGGTATGTCTGTTAGTTCCCAGGAGTCAAAGTTAAACTTTCGAAAGTTGTTTTGTTATTTTGTGGTCGATCAATTTTTGGTTATTTCAACGAGTCATAAAGGGCGAAGCACAACATTCTGGAATGTGACTGAAAATCAGGAGACATTTGAAGCAGTCAATTGGGCCAAAGTAACATGTCAACATATCAAGAACGAGTTACGTGCATTGAACTTAGAATAACCGAAAAAAAAACTCCGACATTTTTTGGTGGATGTGCTCCAGTAATAGAGGTAACTAAGTCTCTTTTTCATTTTTCATCCAATTACATCAAAAGTAATGATAGGAATATATTTCGTTAATAACATTCCTATTGCTCATTTGATGACGCCTTTCATTTGTTTTTAGGCGATCATTTATCGTAGAATTCAATCTTTTGCTCCGGCAAAGGTCATACACGATCCTCCTCTGATACAAATGTATCAAGTTCAACGGAAGGAAATTGAATACTGGACATTCTCTCAATTAACTTCCGATCAGGTTTATCCCTATAAATTATTTTAGCCAATTTCTACTTGTCATGTTTATGACTACTGAAGTACTGATTGAAAAATGTAGATTGAAAAATGTTCTTTTTGCACGACTCCTCTGATCCCGGACAGAGACATCCCTTGTGACGGCACTGATAATTTGCTCAGTGTCACTAGGGACTTGGCCAAAATGACGGTCAAAATGATGACTTCGGATCAAGAGGAGTTATCAGAGGAGGATGAAGATCAAAAGGAGATGAAGAACTTTGAAGATAAAGATCTAGAAGTGGAGAAGGACGTCCATCAAGGGGCACTGCCAAGCGAGGTTGAGGAGGTATTGCCAATGCCAAAGAGACCAGTTAAACCACCAAAAAAAATTGCAGATGAACAAACTCCAATAAAACCGAGGCACAAGCCCCGAAAGGTTAGGAAGAACACAAGAAGCACTGTCATTCAAGGTATGATCTGCTCTCAATTATCATTTTTTTATTAGGGTTTATTCCAACTGTTTGTTGTGTAGTGGGTGTTTAACCTGATGAAAAAGCAGCGGCCTATTGCCTTATGTGGATAGGTCTCTCGTAAACCTCAGGGAAATTAACTTTCATCGCTATTGGGTAAACCGAGGGAGTTTTTTTTTGAAGATTTTAGGTTTAGTATGTAGACCATTTGGAGTTAACTTCAGGGAAGTAAATATGCTTTTGCAAGTCTGTAACTTAAGATAATCATAATAAAAAAAAGGTCCTTGTTGAATTTTATACCTTTTTTCAACTTAATCAAGTAGCCAAGTGAAGTAGGTTGTGGTTTTGTTTGTACGGACTATTTTGATTATTAGAATTCTCAGTTTGACAGTTTGCTGATTTGGGATTTTGATTATGTTATTTGAGAATTGCCAATTGCTACTTTTCTAGTATATGAGATGTCATTATTTGATATCAGATTCGTTGGGCGTTGCCGAATGCCAATTGCTACGTTGCTGGAACTAGTTTTATTCCCGTGCAAAAATTGCACGGGTTTGTTATTTAAACTTGTATAGAAAATATTTGATTTAATGTATAAATATTGATATAAATTTCAATAACTGTTACACTTGAAACTACGAACAATATCATTTACAAATAGTGAAAAAAATCAAATAAACTTACAAATTATGATATATTTTGTGTAAACACCATTAATTTGCAAAACAAAGTATGAAATACCGCAAAGAAACGTTTGTAATATCAAAGAGTAGAAAACTTGAGTATTAGACAATAATTCTTGGCTTGTTTCACAAATCAGGCGTAAAGTTGTTAGACTCGAATGAACTATAAAATAAAAACATAGCATTAATAATCAATTATATAACTAAATAAATTGCGCATATTTTAAATATTACCGTAAAAGCAATTTAAAGAGTGTATGTTCGATATTTTTGTATTATGATATAAATTGGAAAAAAATAAAATACGCAATGTCGTTACATGTGACATAGACGAAATGACAATAACACAATATTCATTCGCATTTACACACTTTAACTTAGCAAACTATAGCAAACATGATTTTGGATCATGTTAGTTTGATGGGGTTATACATGTTAAACGGTAAGGTGGGTCGGGTCATACGGGTCTCGGGTCGGGTAAGGGTAAAAATATTGGTCAAAAAATAGTTTCTAATGCCTTTTTTTATTAAAAAAATGTAAACCATATTTCAATTTAGTATTTTAATCATATATTATAAAGTACATTATTATATTTACATGCTTCTTATAAAAAAAAAATTTATTAAATATTTTATTATTAAGTATTATAAAAATTATATAGATTTGAATTTTTAATTGTGTTTGTAAATTTAAGTATTAAAAAATAATAATTTGTTAACCATTTTGTCAAATATAACTTATAAATATTAATATTTTAATAAAATTTTGAACTTACCTTTAATCCCACTCGGATCGGGTTTCGACCATAAAAATAACGGGTTATTTCGAGTTTGGGTCAAACTGGTTGTCAGGTCGAAATTTCCGGATCTTGACCCTAAAAAAATGGGTCGGGTTGAGTTTTTAGATTGAGTCCGAATTCGACAGGTCTAACTGGATTCCTTAATAGACAAAGCCCAAACATTTCAAATAAAACCTCACGCATTTCTAATAGTCAATGTAAGTATATCACTACCACATCTAATCCAGTATCCCACCTTTTTCATCACCCAAATCCTACTAATCGATTGGCTATTATGTCACTAAAAGACGACTATCTTCACTGCCTCCATATCTTCGATCTTGCCTCAATGTCTGTATTTTTTTATCTTCTCCTCTGCTCTCCGATCCCCATCTCTCATTCGTATAAATGTATGCATGCTTTTTTTTATCCCATATTATCTTTTGTTTCTATAATTAATAAAATTGAAAAATAAAAACTATCCATTGTACATTACAATGTTTATGTAGCATTCACCTTAAAAATTAGCTGGATTCATTTTTAAACACTTCAGATTTTAACTTGGTAAATTTTGATTTTATTTTTTTGTATTTTTTTTAATACATCAGTATTTTTTAAAAAACCAAATTAAATAAGATAAGTTTAAAAGAATTTATTTTTTTGTGGGGTTTTGATTTTTCTAAGTTTACTAATTATTTTCACAAATTCTCATTGAAAACGGATCAACCCGTCTTAAGTTTAAGGCGAGTCAAATCCCCCTCGCAAAGGGCAAGTGGGGTGCAAGTGGGGTGCAAGTGGGTGGCAAATGGAGCCCCCCACTTGTCCCCTACTTGGCTTTTGTGAGTGGGATTTGACTCGTCTTAAACTTAACACGGGTCGATCCGTCTTCAATTAGACTTTCAGAATGATAATTGCCTCTACTATTTATTAAATGACTGATTTTTAAATAATCTTCTCAAAGGGGTGTATGCTTATAAACTCTTATTTATTCAATTATTCAATTTCTTTGTGTAAAACATGTGTGAAGTGAAAAATCTAATTTAATAATTTATGAAGTTGATTGTAATTTTAAATTATTGATTTTTAGGATTTTTTTACATTTCAATATAATTTATTATTAATTTAAAGTTTTATTTTATAATTTGACAAATTAATGTAATTTATTATTAATGTAAATTTTTAATTTATAGTTTAGGATTACTAAAAAGTTGCATATTTATATTATTCTATTCCTGAGATAAATTAATTTAATGTAAAAAACAAAACTGATACGTGGAATAGAATGCAAAAAAAAACAAAAAAAACTGATATGATGACGTGGATTAATGTGGTGCCTTTATTTGCTTGTGTTTTAATAGAAGAAGGATTTGAGTTGCTTACTATGCTTATTTATGGTGTTTAGATAAACTGATGAAGAAGATCCAGCAAAAAACTAGACTTATATCAGATATTTATGCTTCAATTAAGTCTGTAAGTTACAAAAAAATGCACGTGGATCATTAAGGCAATGACCTAGTCAACAAGGCAATGACCATATTATCTAATGATTGCATTTTTAGTTCCGTTTATAAAAGTTGTATTATAGAATTAAGTTGTATTTCAAAAACTGTTACAGGCTTTGAACCTGGATGTGGATCTCACAGAGCTGCCAGTGCCGCTGAAGAATGAGATAGTGATGTTGTTTTGAAGACAAGCTCTAAGCTTTTCCTATGGTAACTCGTTTTGTAGTATGTGTTAGTCGATGAACTTGCATTTGGTATGGTTGTTTTACTGAAACTATGTTATGGAGAACATTACTACTCTTACATTTGAGGAACTTGGATGTTATCTTTTATGCTTGATTTTCGCTTCTACCCGCGCTTTGGTTGAATTTGTCTATTTTCTCAATAGTGTTTAATTAGCAAGAATTTTTTTTGTGAAAATGCTTGAAAGTCAGGGGACGGAAATTTGACTTTTCTTATCGAATTTTAATTTTTAAATGTAATGAACAAAACAAATGAAATGAAATTTCCAATAAGGAGCTTGGGCCGCTGCAAATTTTCAATTATTCATCCATTAATCACCCGAACCACCCGATTCACTCGCGGATGACGGGTGGATTGGATTCGGGTGATGGTCTTCACGGGTGACGGGTGGATCGGGTGGAGGTTTTGATTTCGGGTGATGGATGCGGGTGAGCCGTCACCCAATCCGAAACTGACCCGTTGACATCCCTAGTTGAGTAAGAACAAAAAAAATGTAATTAATGATTAAAAATTCCTGATTTTTTTCTTCCTACTAGGCTTTGTCCATTAATTCACATTTTTATTTAAAACACTAAAATTCTATCATAAGACGGTCGCAGAACGTGAGACAGTCCACTTTTGTAAAAAAATGACTCACTTATTGCTAATAAATGGCTTATCTTTTTACACAAGGTGGACTATCTCACATTGTATCACTCTCACAATAACTACTGTATTAAAAATAGAGGGTATACTTCATCTGTTCCATAGAATTGTTTACGTTTGCTTTTTTAGCACTATTCATAAGTGAAGGGAATCTTAAATATAGTTACCAATCTATAACTCATGTGAGATCTTGTTTTAATTGTCTTAATAAGAGCATTAAGAATATCAAAATTTTAAAACTTTTTGTAATATCTAGCTAAAGATATAAACATAACAAAGTGAGCATTGTTATACGTGTAAAAAGTAAACGTAAACTATTCTATGTCTTCAACTTTAATACAGTATGTCTTAAACTTGTGACGGCTCAAGTATCACTCACATGGGCAAATAAGACAAAAAATAAAGTGCATAGGGAGTTGCAAAAGACTTGTCTTTATCTACCCACTAGTTAGAGTTGGCATTGGGCCGTGCTGGGCCGGCACGTCGTGCTTTCCCCGAAAAATGGTCCGGCCCAGACACGGAAATTGGGCTGGCCGTGCCGTGCCTGACCCACTCACCCCAACCCCCGCCGCGGCCCGCTCCTGGCACGGCCAGTTTCGTGCTTGTGTCGTGCCTGGCCCATGGGCTAATCGTGCCTGACACATGGGCCGGCCCAATAGCCTTTGTAATTTTTTTTCTAATTACTTTTATTTATATAATAAATAATGAATATTAATGATTTATATATATTTTTTATTAAATATTAATGTACTTGATGACTTGATCAGATGATTACTTGTATTTTTAATGAACTCGATTTAATTAAATAATTTAGAAACGATACTCATAAAAAGGAATTTAATTAAATAATTAAAATATGGGCCAAATCTCGGACCGTGTCGTGCCAAGCCCGCCGTGTCTGGTTCGTGCCGAACCTTTCGTGCTTGGGCCGTGCCGTGCCTGGGCACGGGAATTTCCAAAAAAACGCGGCCGCGGCCCGCCTCAAACCCGTCCGTGCTGTGCCCGTGCCATCTGCACTATTCATCCGTGTCGTGTCGTGCTCGTGCCGGACTCGTGTCGTGCCCGTGCCGCCCACTTTAGCCCGGCCCGAATTGTCATCTCTACCACTAGTTTTAAATCCGTGCAGATTTTGCACGGATATACTATTTAAACTATATTGTCATCCTCCTCATAAACTAAAATTGGAGGAACGTACGATCCATGGTTAATTTCTTTTCCAAATTTTGTCACTGTAAGGCCGTTTCAGATACCTACCTGGTGTGGAAAATGCCCAATTTTGAAGATGAAATTCCCAAAGTCCGATTGCAGTCATGGACTGAACATTATACAAAATACAGAGGGCCATGGGGTGGGCCACGGGGTGGCAGTGGTTGGGTCGTGTGGTGTTTGGTGTTGGGTTAGCTAAGTGAAACCGTCTCATTATTATTATTATTATTTGACAATCCCGAGCTGACCCGGCCCGAATTGGCCCGATAATTTGACAAACCCGAGCTGACCCGAACCAAATTGGCCCGACCCAAACCCGATCCGTTGACCCGAGTCCCCACCCACCACCTCACCCGCATTAATATTTGTTCCACAGAAAGAAAAATAAAATATTGGACTTGAAACGAGTAAAAGTCTATCGTTTCATCCCCTCTTTCCTCTGTCCTCTGAAAATACAGTAGGTCTCCCTTGTGACGGGTCGGACCTTGCGACGGGTTTTTCCTCTAACAAAATGGGTAGAGGGAACATGTGGGGCACCCCCCATGTGCTTCCCCTTTTCCCTTAAATGGGTCATTTGTGAGGGGAAGTGGTACCCGTCGCAAGCTTGTGACGGATATTGCCCGTCACAAACAAGAA
Source organism: Heliosperma pusillum (assembly GCA_022085475.1). Classification (NCBI taxonomy): domain Eukaryota; kingdom Viridiplantae; phylum Streptophyta; class Magnoliopsida; order Caryophyllales; family Caryophyllaceae; genus Heliosperma; species Heliosperma pusillum. The sequence continues at coordinate 60,201 of JAIUZE010066387.1, forward strand.
TTTGTGTTGAAAATACTTCCTCCATTCAACTCCACTCTACCAATTTTTTTTTTCACATTTGCCGAGACGAGTTTTGCACGGTAAATATCGTTAGTTACGTGTTTGCAAAAATTATAAAAGTTAGATGTTAATAATGTACTCGTAAAGACGAATCAAACAAGATCACACATGAATATATTTTTTACTTATATATTGAGAGAAAATTGCAATTATATGATCGTTTGTGAATAGTGTACAAAAAAGAAAGTGGTAGAGTAGAGTTGAATGGAGGAAGTATACCATTTGCAGGTATTAGTCATGTTTACTTTGCTATCTTCGATTCTCCCACCTCATTTCTCTAATTCAATTCGACTGGACACGGCCGGTCTTATGTCACTCCTCGCAATCAATTCAGGTGCTATTTATACCAAGGAACTGTAAAAAGGGTAACACAATGACCTCCAATTTCAAAGATGTTTTGTTCTTCTCCCTACTCAATTTTTTTCACTGTTCCAATTTATCATATACCATATTATATATTCGGAAAATTCACGCGGTACCCTTGAGGTTTGACGTTTTGCACGATATGCCCAATTTTTATATCCGAAAATGTTTAAGAGGCCATAACTCGTGTTTAGGAGCTCAGAATGTGACAATTTTTTTTTTCAAATCGAACATCTTTTCGAGAACTACGAATTGAAAAAAAAAATTATCGAGTTTGGAACTCGTGACCAAGAGATATGGTCATTCAAAGTTTTTTCGATAAAAGAAACTTTGAAATACAAAAACTCCTAGCCAAGATATCTGAATACGACAATTTTTTTTTTCAAATCGTAGTTCACGGAAAGATGATCTATTTGAAAAAAAAAATCATCACTTTCTGAGTTCGTAAACACGAGTTATGGCCTCTTACACTTTTTCGGGTAAAAAATTGGGCATATCGTGCAAATTGTCAAACCTCAAGGGTACCACGTGAATTTTCCGTTATATATTTGAACATTTCTTATATTTTCAGGGAAGAAAAAGCGGCCTAATACGGATGTCGATTCGGATACGGAGAGCGTCGGTAGCAATTTCCAGGTACAATTTTACGAAATTATTAAATGCAATTTGGGGGTGGATTAAATAATATACGGAGTATAGTCCCAGGATGTATTTGTTGTGTGAGGAATTTGTTTATTAGGATATTAGGCTCAAGAGACTCACAAACACCTCTTTTTTGAATGTGACTATGCTCGTAGATGCTTAAAGCTGTTGGGCAATTGGCTTGGTATAGATGGTATGATGCTCGGACAATGGCAGTGGATATTGAGGAGTCGTATGTTAACAATGCTACAACGTCAAGTGATCGGAGCATGTGTTTGTGGTGTGATTCATGGCATATGGATGCAACGGAATAAATTTCGAGTTGAGGGTGTTAAAATGAATCCTACTAGTCTGCTACAATTGGTACAACAGGAGGTTAAGGTTCGTGTTCGATTTGTTTTATAAAGGACCTATGTCCATTAGGAATAGTAACTGGTTTGATAAATGTAATTTGTGAATGGGATATGGGTTTGGTAGGGTGGGCTGTTGATTGGGAATGATCTCTTCTAAAAGCGATTATGTAATGGCGCGGTATTTGGTTTGATTATTAATCTACTTACATTTCACCAAAAAAGAAAGGCGATCTCATTTACCTTAAGGTCTTCACCAACCTTAAAAGGACGCCATTCAGGATCCCTAAGGTATTTACCCCACAACGAGCACAACTCTGCGGCTTTATCTTCTGCTATATCTCCGGGAAGATATCTCTTGACACCTATATCCCCACGATTTGACATGTCTTTCAAACCCTACGAGTGCGTTCGTAATGTATGTATTAGAATCGTAAAAACGATGTAGAAAACATGAGTAATTAACAAGTAACAAGTTAGAAGCTAGGAATATACTTCCGAGTACGTACATTAATTAACTCCTTGCGAGCCTCATGTAGCTCCTCGTTGCTCATACGCTCCTTTACAATGAGGGTTTGATTCAGACTTTCCACGTACTCTAGAGATTCCTGCTTTTCTCGCAGGTTTTTGATCATATCATTAATCATCTCCATAACATCCATATCTCCAGTGTCTAATACATGCTTCGTCACGTTTAATAGCCGTTTAAATTTCTCCATTTCCTCTTTCTGTCATAAAAACATTTCCGACTTTTCAACACAGGAGCAAACTTACAGTTATATCTTAAAGCTCGCCAAAAACATTTAAAGCTAACACGATGCATCCAACATTCCAACAATAAGCGACGGTGAAATTATATTTCTCAAATAGCAAAGGGAAAAGATTGCTAACTTTTTGCTGTTCTGCCAACTTCCGCTTAGATTCCAATTCCATTTTGATTTTAGAATGATCATCCAATATCTTCTGCAAATGTTCTTGAGTATTCATCTGAATCTTTTTAATCTCTGATGAATACAAAAAAATACTCAGTTAACCGGTATAGCTGCCAGTGCAGACTGAAAAAGAACAATAGTCGCATCCAGCAGCTCTGCTATGGCAGTAGCAAATGGCAGCACCGGTATAGCTGCCAGTGCAGACTGAAAAAGAACAACAGTCGCATCCAGCAGCTCTGCTATGGCAGTAGCAAATGGCAGCAGAGAAATATCGAACGGCAGCAGTGCCGCAGGACAAACAAACGGTAACAGTATTAGCGGAAATGCAGTAGCTAAGCAGTGGCTGTGCAGCCTTGCTGCAGTAGCAGTCGTGGTACTGGCCTTGCCGTAGCAGTACCGACAGCACACCGTGATCGACTATAACGGCATACACCATTTAAACTCATGTAGTAACATCCTAAACTATAAATAACTAACATCAAATATAAGTAACTAAACTCGGTTAAACACAGACCAATTCAAGCATATATTCACAACCCCACCCAATTATGAACAATCAGAACTGAGTCTAAACCGAGAACAAACGTGCACAATCAAACCACAACCCAAATTAACGACAATCTTAATTAAACTCCAGCTTTAACAAACCACTTCAGCTATATTTTGTAATACTCCGTATAATATAATTAGTAGTTGATACCCGAATTTTCCCGGGTTTTGTGTTTATTCTCGCTTTTTAATACTTGTAACTTTGTAAGTTATATAGAGTTCATGTGTGTATCGGGTTAATGATAAATGATTAACCCGATACCTAATCATCTACTGGACTCATAAATAGCTTATAAAATAATATATAAAAATATATCATTTAAACTTTATAAAATTACGGGTATTACAAAACCTAAACCCTAAAAATTAATTCCTAAAACTCACAATCCAATTAATCTAAAATAAATCTAAAAAGACGGTCGATCGGGTGGCGGTCGAAAAGACGGGTTCGTGCCCTTAAAAAAAGGGTCAGGCGGGTCGGGTCGAGTTTTGACAGGTGATAAGAAAAACTTTTTTTTTTACAGCAGTAAAAAAGATTTACATCGTTCAAATCCAACGATGAAAAACGAGCTAGCAATCGTTACTCAAATCAGATAAAAGACCAGTAAGTGTTCTTCCGAGCGAGGTAGTGCCGAACAGAGTACCTCAAGGAAGTGCACCGCGTGAAAACATCAACTGCCCTACTATCAACCAATTCAACCAAAGTCGCATAAAAGTATAAAACCCACCAAAATCCTCCCAAAACCTACACAATCAGACAATTACACCAAAATCTAAACAAACACTAATTCACCAAATCACAGAAAAGGACCAATTTAATAAAACTAACAGAACTCCATCAAAATTATCCCCAAAACATCAAATTGAGCAAATCAACATCATACCCACCAAAATTAAACAAAAAGAGTATTCAAATCATGCATCAAAATCAAAAATTGAGAAAATCATACAGCTTTTCACGAAGTTGAGGAGTAAGTAGACATGCAAATGACAAAGTGAAGAGAAACAGGATTCCACAAGCAAATCAAATGATGGAGAAAAAGGAAGAAAACAAAGTCAAAATAAAATGGACCACCAAATAAGCAAAAGTGAGCTTGGGAAAAATTTGATCAGTATTAAAAAAATAAAAAATGAAAGTGTAAACTGAAATTGATTGGGGGAATGAAACTGACCGCAATCACCAACTCTCCACTGTCACTCACCACTTTCAGCCACCGTTGGCGTCATCACCTGCAAACCCAATCCCCGATAGCTAGTCACTACTACAAATCAATAACAATAACAATATAAAACCAACCAAATTATTATACGGGCAACACCAACTTATTATATGAGTAATGGGTTTGGGAATGAAGTATTGAACACCCACATTTAGACCAACCTATATATGATCCACTAAAAGAAGTCATTGATCGGAAAAATCCCAAATCCATCATTCATCTCTTAACAAAAATTGATGGCGAAATCAAAACCAGTCAAAACCAGTCTTGAGTCAATCATTTCTAAACCCTCCATTCCTCTTTAATTACATACTAACACTCTCCTAATAATCTCAAAATAAAATCTTACATAGAACATCAAAAGCAAACAAAAAAAAACGAAGGAAAATAATCCATTACCTTGCTATGCTTCTTCATCAAAGTTTCAAGAGCCATGGTTGTTCATCTCCTTTCTTGTCATTTTTTTCAACTTACAATTACAATAACCCCCAAATTGTATGATAGTTTCCTGAATTCAAAACGTACAAACCCAACCAAATAATCACATAAACATAAAGATATTTTCATATAATAATAATAATACACAAATACCAAATTAAAGTGACGCAAGACAATTGAAAAAAACGCAGGATCTGAACAGGCTATGACCAAGAGTAAGAGGCACGAGTAATTGAAAAAAACAAATCAACAACAAAAGAAAAAAAGGAAACTTTCCAAATAATTACTAAAAAAACTAACACAGGAAAACAATAAACAAACAAGGAGGAGATATTTGATAACCTTGGTCATGTCAATGGAGTACTGGAGAGGAAAAACAAGGGGGGTGAATGGAGGAGCATTAAAAAAATCAGAAATGAATGGTGGAGGAGAAGATAGAAAATGAATGGTGGAGGAGATCGGTGAAAAGAGAAATGGGTTTGAGATATGGGTTGGGTTAGACTTGTTGAATGGTTCCAATACTATTCATAAGAAATCTTTTTGAAACTTCATACATTTAGAAAGGTTAGAATTAGATTAGATTCATACATTTAGAAAGGTTAGAAAGGTTAAAGATTAAAGATTTGGGTCATTTTGAGTTATTCGAATCCAAACAAAATTCAATTTGGGCTAATTTCGCAAACAAGCCGAGAAATGGGCATGTAACTCAAAGCCCGAAAAACCCAGAACTTTCTCTATAAATAGAGCCAGGTTCATTCATTATCGAAGATAGAAAAAAAATCGAAGATAGAAGAAAGACGAAGAAATTCTCTGAAATTCAAGTGAAATTCATCGTAAGCAGTCAACAAGCACAATAAATTCGTGCCGCCTGCGCAAAAAAAAAAACTCAAACATTCAAACTCAAACACTCAAACATTCAAGAGAGACTTAAGTCGTTCGACCCTCTCAAGAATATAAGTCAACGTCGCGCGTAGAGTGTATACACCCTCTACACTCGCACCCCCTGCATACGCACGTGCACCCTTACGTAGATCGTGTTTGCGTGCCTAGTTTGTTTAGTTAGAATCAGAGGATTATTAGAGATTGTGCCACAAACTTTTCTGATATTATAAAAAAAACTTATTTTGTTTCACTGTTTTGTATTTCAGTTATCGCAATACGAAATTCGTCGTTACACACACAATTGCTTAAAACATATATTTAGGCTTGTCGCTAAATGTAAAGCAACTAAATAGGAAAACGGAAATGAATTAAGTTATTGTTTTCAAATGAAAAGAATTTGGAGGGATATCGAAAATATTAACATACATTTAAAATGCTCGTCTTATGCTCCTTTCCAAAAGCCACTTTATCTACGCTTAAAAAATGATTTCCTTTGATTTTGAAGAAACATAAAGAAGTACGGAGAAGCTAGGTAGCACCAAAACGGACACGGACACGACACGGACATGTGATATGGCATCTCGTGAAATTTAGGACACGGGACACGCTGTTTAAATTTAATAAAATATATATTTTATAGCTATAAACAACGTACTATTTTATTTTTGTATTAGTATTTGATATTATATATAAATAATTGAAGGTAAAATGTGATTTTGGCTATAATTCATTCTCATTTTCTACCCAAACTCATCTTCGAATCAATTTGTTTTAGTTTTCGACCTCGCATTCCTTGTTTATAAGTGTTCGTGTGTCCGTGTGTCCGATACGGTGTCCGACACGAGACGGCCGATTAGGAGAAGTGTCCGTGCTACCTAGCGGAGAAGTTGGTCTTCTATGGGCATCGGTCCAAAACCGGACCGGAATCGGTTAGGACCGGAACCGGAATTGATAAAAAAATCGGGACCGGGACCGGACCGGTTGGACCGTTATTTAGACTACATGCCCACTTTTTTCTATTTCCGGTCCAAAAATTCTGGTCCAATGGACCGGATCAGACCGGTTAGCCAGCCCAAAAGAGCACGAAAAGCAGTGCCTACTTCGTGCCTGAAACCTCCAAAAGAGCAAAGCTGACTAAGATCGGCCGGAATAAAATAAAATGTATATAAAAAAAATCAAATAATAATAATTCCGGTCTTTCCGGTCCAATTCGGTCCGGACCGGAAAATACCTATTCGAGACCGGACCGGACCGGAAACTGGAATCTTAAAAAATGATGGACCGAAGACCGGACCGGAATTTTTTTTTCGGTTCCGGTCCATCAATTCCGGTTCGGACCGGTCCATTTTTCCGGTCCAGACCGGATTATGCCCACCCCTAATTAAGAGGCCTTTTCTGATAAGACTTTGTGCATGATTTTGTGTAGTCTTTTTGTTGGTTTTATAACCAAAACACATTTCACTCGTTCCTAATCATTACACATGTTTTATCTCGAAATCGATAAAAAATTGAGCATATAAAAAATGAAAAGTCAAACAAAATCATCTTGTCCTCAATGTTTAGAAGTGACTTAATGATTTTGTCCATTCCTTAATAGCCTGATATCATCATAAAGGATCTCATCATAAAGGTCTGGACCTGATCCTAAACAATGCATGGTGGAAATTCGGGAGAAATTCCAATATTTCGGTATGGTCGAAAAAAATGGGTTAATGCAGATTATCCTACAAAAATCAACCGAACTATTCATCCACCTGGTTTTCCTTTACCTTATATCATCATAAAAGATCTCATCACCCCTTCAGGATCATGGAACGAGCAACTGGTTCGGAATCTCTTCAACGAAGTTAGCTCAAGGAAAATCTTATCTTTACCTATTTGTGACAGCTCTTTCTCGGATTATATCTATTGGCCCTTCACAAGTTCTGGATGTTATTCCGTTAAGTCCGGATACAGAATAGCACTCGAAGCCTTACAAGATCAGATTAGTACTGAAAAAGATATTTCAAGAATTGGCGAGAAGGAAAAATTCTTTTGCAGAAAATAAGACTTCCGGTACCTTATAATTGGAAAATATTCTTATGGAAGATTATCACAAATACTCTACCAGTAGGTTACGAATTTCGAAGAAGGAATATCGGTACTGATCAATTATGCAAATTATGTCACTCCGAGAGCAATATTGAGAGCATTGAGCACCTATTTAGAGACTGCCATTTCGCTCAGAAAATATGGAAGTGTTCGTCGCTGGGAATTCGCACGGAAAACGAACATCGTCTTCCCATGTCGCACTGGGTCATAAATTGGCTCTGTTTTCTTATAAAAAAATCTAATCTGGAGGAACTCGTCATTAGTTTTATTGCCTCTTTAAGAAGTCTCTGGTATGTTAGAAACAACTCCATTTTTCGATATATATCTCCTGCACCCCAAGCGGCAATGGCTGCCCTGGATACGGATGTACGAACCGTTATCGAAGCTCAAAACTCTTGCAGAGTTGCTTCAAAGGGTTATGTCGATCCAACGGATAATCTAAGAAATCAACTAAGAGACTCTTTCCCTTTAGCTTTGGTGACATCTTTCTCAAGATGTGATACCATCACTATAAAGGTTGACGCATGTTGGATTCCTTCCCTCTCATCCTCATATGGATGGGTCTCTTATGGGCATAATGGGTGCATTTTCTTCAAGGATTATAAGAAGATATGGTCGACTAGTGCGTTACAGGCTGAAGCAAGAGGAGTCAAAGAGGTTCTCTCTTGGGCTTTGACTAATCGGCACCACCATGTGCATGTTCAGACGGATTGTCTTCAATTGCTTTTACAAATCTTTGGATGTGATGACGACCATCACGATATTCATGGAATACTAGAAGACATTTCGTCTTATCAGCGTGTTATTTCATTGTCTGAAGTTTAGTTTCATTCCCCGTGAAACTAATAAGATTGCTCATTGCCTAGCTAAACATGCTATGCGAATGTAATAGTCTTATCATTAACCGTTGCCAAAAAAAAAAATTAATAGCCTTGGAAGTCGTATATGTAACCTTCGATCAGTTGCATAGTAATTCTAACTACAGTACGTCTCCCTGGTGACGGATATATTCGTCACAAGCTTGTGATGGGTCAAGTATCACCCACATGAGTAGATAAGACAAAAATTAGAGTGTCTTGAGAGTCACACATGGCTTGTCTTCATCTACCCATGTTAATTTTATTAGACCCGTCACAAGCTTGTGATGGATATGGCACCACGTAAATGAGAGTTTGTGTTCTAACTAAGAACGGGAGACATATATATGGAGTCTCATACAATGTAGACCTCCATGAAAAGAATAGACATTTGATGGTTGCTCCAACATTTTGATCAAACTTATAGACTAAATAAGCATCAAGATATTTTATAACGAATGAATTATATGAAACAATGGTCTCATAATATAATACTATGTTTGATGTATAAGAGAATATGAACAATTGTATTTTATTGCTTGAATATATTGACAAAGGTAGAAGACTATTTATAATACAAGAGAGCTAATGTGAATGCATAACAATCACAAAGATACAATATAATAACAATATAATTGACAAGATTACAAACTTGGAAAATAAGTAAATAGTTATTTAATATTTTCCTTAATACGCCCCGGCAAGTTGGACGATCCAGAGGATAGGGCAATCTTGGATAAAAGGATCTCAAAACGAGGTTGAGCAAGCGGTTTGGTAAGAGCGTCAGCCAGTTGGCCAGCCGTGTGAACATGTTGAACACGTAGCTCCTTATTTCGAACATGCTGCCGAACAAAATTGAATGAGAGTGCAACATGCTTCATTCGAGAATGAAATACTGGATTCTCAGAATAATGAGTCGCTCCCAAATTATCACAATAAATAACAGGCATAGAAGTGCAAGGGACTGCGAGTTCATTTAACAAGGACCGAAGCCATAATACCTCAGCCGTAACATCTGCAATGACACGAAATTTCGCCTCCAGAGAGGATCGAGCTAAAGTGCGCTGTTTTCGAGATAGCCATGAGATAGGATTGGAGCCAAGATAAATAATGTAGCCAGTAGTAGAAATGTAATCATCCTTGTCGTCGGCCCAATCCGCCTCACAAAAGGCATGAAGGGTGAGTGGCATGGAAGACCGCAATTGAAGACCAAGAGAAGTTGTTCCTTTAAGATACCGTAAGAGACGTTTTAACGCGGACCAATGACACTCTTTTGGGTCGTGGAGAAATTGGGCTAATTTGTTGATAGTGAAGGCAATGTCTGGGCGAGTAAGTGAGAGGTACTGGAGAGAGCCAATAATGGCTCGAAATTCCGTGCGGCAGGAGATAGTGGGACCGGTCGACTTTGTGAGAGGGGGGTAGGGAGTGAGACGGGTGTGTGTCGGTTTACAGTCAAGAAAGTTATATCGAGTGAGTAGGTCGGTAATATATTTGGTTTGTGTAAGGAGTAGTACATGAACATTGAGAGTGACCTCAACACCTAGAAAATATGACGGAAGACCGAGATCTTTTAACGAGAAACGGTTGTTGATGTAGACAAGAAGGCAGCGAGATGTGATGGTGATGACCCTATGACGATAATGTCGTCAACGTGGACAAGAAGATAGAGACAGTGAGTAGAGCGAGTGAGAAAAAACAGAGAGGGGTCGGAAATGGAGTTAGTGAAACCGAAGGTGAGGAGGAAAGAACGCAACTCATTGAACCAAGCGCGGGGAGCTTGTTTTAGACCATAAATGGCCTTGTTTAAGTGACATACATGAGTGGGTGAGATGGTGTCAATGAACCCGGGGGGTTGAGACATAAATACGGTGTCGGAGAGGCTACCTTGAAGGAAGGCATTGTTGACATCAAGGTGCCGAAGGGGCCATTTGTGACGCAACGCAATAGTGAGGAGCAAGCGAATAGTGGCGGGTTTGACAACAGGACTATAAGTTTTAGTGAAATCGATACCGGGTCATTGATGGAAACCTTTTGCTACTAGATGGGCTTTGAATTTATCGATGGTGTTGTCGGGTTTGTACTTTACCCGAAACATCCATTTGTACCCAATGATGTTGGAGGAGGAGGAAGAGGGAACTAGGGACCATGTATTATTTTTGGTGAGGGCTTGAAATTAAGCCTCCATGGCAGCTCGCCAACAGGGGTCGAGGAGGGCATGTTTAACGGTTGTGGGAAGGGTGGCTGATGTATGTATGAAGGCTATTTTGCCATATTTGGGGTTGGGGCAGACGATGTTATTTGTGAGACGAGTAATGACATGACGAGGAGGAGGTGGGGGTGGAGGAGGTGGAGCATTTGTCGATGGGGGAGGGGACTGAGCAGTAGGGGAGATACTGGGAGGAGGAGCCGCGGAAGGCGACTGGGCAGGGGGAGAAACAAGGGAGGCAGCGGAGTGCGTTGAGGGAGGGGTGGTGGGGGTGTCGTTCTGCTGCACAGTGGCAGGTTCAGTAGGGAGGAGAAGCGGGACAGAAAAGGAGCACTAGTGCGCGGGGGAGGGTGTTGACGGTATTGTAGTGGAGGTGAGGGAAGGAAAGGGAAAATTGTTTTCAACAAATTTGACATGTCAGGAAGTATAAAGTCTTTTGGTTAGCGGGTCTAAGCAATGGTAACCACTTTGAGAGAGGGAGTAGCCTACGAATATGCAAGCGATAGAGCGAGATGCCAATTTGTGTGGCGTATAGAGACAGAGCCACGGGTAACATAGACATCTGAAACTCCATAATTTAGATTAGTTGGGTTGGGTGTGGAAAATTTTGAGAACGGGAGATTGATTGTTAAGGGTTGGGGTAGGCATTCGGTTAATTAAATATGTAGCGGTAGTAAAGGCGTGAGGCCAAAAGGTAGTGGGAAGATGACCTTGAGTGAGGAGAGCAAGACCGGTTTCAACAATGTGCCGATGTCGATGTTCGGCATATCCATTGTGTTCGGGTGTGTAAGGGGGAGAGGTGAGATGAGTAATGCCGTGGGAGCTAAGGGTAGATTTGAGCTTGAGGTATTCACCTCCGTTGTCGGAAAAAAATTGTATGATTGGTAAGTTAAAATATCGTTCAACTAGAGCTTGGAAACAAGTGAAAGTGGAATGAGTGTCAGATTTGTTTTTTAACGGATAAAGACACGTATATTTTGTGAAATGGTCAACAAATATCACGTAATATTTAAAATTGTCATATGATAATACTGGTGAAGACCAAACATCAGAAAAGATAAGTTGAAGAGGAGCAGTAGTAGTAAGAGTAAAAGTAGAAAACGGTAGTTTGTGACTTTTATTCGTGTCACACGCATTACAATTAGAAATAGTGTTGTTGGTACAGGAAAAACTTGCAATATTACTAATAAGACTAAGGATTTTGGATGACAAATGGCCTAAACGATGATTCCACACAGTGGAGGTGATGTGGTCGTTATACACCAAAAATAAAATCTAAGCCTGCTAACTAAGAAGATAGCGGAAGTAGGGTCGATCTCCACAGGGAGGAAACTAATTAACTGAAATCCAAATCTGCAAGTAACAATCTGGGGGGTTTTGAAAAGGTTTTAACTAACTAAATAAGATTAAAGGAAAGAGAAATAAAGGAAGAAATAGATATGGAAAAAAATCAGATAAAGAGAAATATGCTAGGATTCGGTCCGCTGCAGTATCGGCATCTACGGGTCAACTAAGTCAGTCAATCTATCAATGAGAAGAGCAACGGTTTTCTCCTTTCGGTCTCAAATCACCCTAGGGATTTTCCTAATTAACTTTCGCCCTCTTAGGAGTCACTTATCAATTCTAAGCAAGCCTTCCCTTCCAATCTCTCGATCCAGGTCGGGGTTAACTACCTAGCCTAGTCTTCTGCGTGCACTCATTCGACTAAACCTCAATTAAATTGCTTAAACTGATTCTCATATTCAAGACTAACTAAAATAATCTATCCTAACATGCCTCTACTACAGTTTCCCTCATCCCAACATACAAGAGAATTAGCTACTCATGTTATTAACGATGCTGGCAAAGACGATTGAACATATGACGATAGACATAATAAAATCGTAATTAATAAGTATGAACAATAACAACGCAGTAATTAAGAGAAGTAAACAGTGATTAAGACTAAAACAAAGGATTAAGAATAAAAGAGAGAAAGAAGTTTACAATCTTAGCAATCCGGCGTAAAGAACAATCCACGTCGATAAACCCGAATGTAAACCAAAGATTAAAAGTTCAGAAACTAATGTTGAAAGATTAATGCTAATGATTCCGAACCCTAATGGTTCTGAGTCCTAATGACTCCGAATGATCCTAATGACGACAAATAAGAGTCTTATATAGTGCATAACACGACTCTAAACCCTAATTAGACTGCGGACTTAAGGCCCATAATAGATTCCACTCGATCGAGGGAAAATACCACTTGATCGAGGACTTTATTGGAGGAAATCACTCGATCGAGTAACAATTCTACTCGATCGAGCAACTTTTCAGCGGCTACTACTCGATCGAGCACATGACATCTCGATCGAGCAACTTTTCTCTTCAACGCTCCTCGATCGACCAAAGGTATAGTCGATCGAGGTCTTTTGGCCTATCGTGCAGTGTTGGACATGGCTTTGGACTTGATTGCGAGCGGTTTCACGCTTTCCCATGCAAGAGCTTCTGTTCCGTTCCCTCCATTCTTCTAAATGCATACAAAGTGGACTGTTTTGGCTCGGTTTCCGCTACTACGCAGCTTGTACCTACAAAATAGTAATGAAAGTACAAAGTAGCCAAATAGGGGCATATGGTGATATAATATCACCAAAATAACATAGAAATGCGTGCATAAATGGACTAGAAAATCTATATAAAATACACGCATCAGGAGGGAAGAAGTAAACTTGGGCATGCTTGAGAAAGGGACTAGGGGCGCCATTCAAATAGACCGTTGTGCTTAAGACCTTGAAGAAGAGTAGTTCCGGTCTTATTGTCCTTAATAACACAAGACGAGGGTGAGAAAATAGAAATGGCATTATTATCGGAGCAAAGTTTTTGAATATAAATTATGTTACGAGATATGAGAGGAACATGAAGGACATTAAGAAAATTTATAGTAAAGGAGGAGATAGAGTAAGAGAATGAACCAGTATTTTGGATGTTGAGAGAGGAGCCGTCTCCAATTAGCAAGTCATCGATCCCGTCATAGGGGTTATGAAGAGCAAGGTTGTTGAGGTCACTCGTTATGTGATGCGTAACACCACTGTCACGGAGGTAGGACTGATTGTGTGTGGGTTGATTGGAGGTGACGGTGTTGGCTTGGAGAGGGTTCGTTCTTTTAAAGGGAGGAGGCTGGACATCGGGAAAGCGACGCTTAAAATCTCGACAGTTATCAACGTAGTGTCCAACGTTCTTGCACCACTGACAACGGCCTTTAAAGGTAGTAGGCTGATTTTGTGAGGACATGGTGGGGGCAGAGGGACGCGGTAAAATACCAAGGCTGTTGTTGGGTTTAAAAGGGCGACGGTTGTAGTGTGAAGGCTGAGCATAATGAACCGAGGAAGGGAGGTCAGTGACGGTGGGGGACAAGGTGTTGGATGTGTAGGTGAGGTTATGATTAAGTAATTTTTCGTGAAAAGCGTCAAAAGAAATAAGAGTGTCACTAGCACGTACCGCATTAATGACGGGCTTGTAGGAATTATACTCAAGACCATCAATTACCTTTGTTATTATGTCTTCCGCATCCATTGGTTTCCCCATGTGTGCAAGTTCATCCGTGCAAGTTTTGATAGCTTGCGTATAATCAGTCATGTTTTGAGTCGATTTGGAGATAGACTTTAGACGATCTTTAATTTGAAGTATATGACCACGGCTGGGATTTGCGTACGTGGAGGATAGAGTTGTCCAAACTTCATGGGAGGTCTTTGCGTGGAGAAGAAGAGGCGTCATGGAGGGGCTGATTGTGCCGAGAAGGGCACTTTTGATGAGACGATCTTGACGAACCCATGTTAGATATGCTGGATTCAAAGTTTCTTTCTTTTCGGTATTGGTAATCGTTGGTGATGGGCACGAATAGGTGCCATCAACATATTTGAGGAGGTCAAACCCAAACAAGTAATCATCGATTTGAGTTGCCCAAGTATGATAAGTAGAAGACGTTAATTCGGTAACATGGTGAAGATTTAGAACAAGGAAGGGAACGAGAGGTTCATTGGAGTTAGGAATGGTGGTGTTAGGGTTAGACATTCAAAGAGACGAAGGAGGAGAAGCGTTGGATCGTTTCGGCTCGATGATACCATATAAGAGAATATGAACAATTGTATTTTATTGCTTGAATATATTGACAAAGGTACAAGACTATTTATAATACATGAGGCCTAATGTGAATGCATAAACAATCACAAAGATATACTATAATAACAATATATTTGACAAGATTACAAACTTGGAAAATAAGTAAATAGTTATTTAATAATTTCCTTAATATGATGAGTGGATTAAGAAATAATTCTCAATGTTAGTGACAATGAGGTCTTCATTGCTAGATGCTACTTCAATGAGATTTTTAATTTCATTAAGTAATCAAGGAAGTACCATGGACACTAAATCTCTTACTACAATAAAATTACATGGACTTAATTTAAGTCAAAATGAAGAGAATGAAAAATCACATTGACAAAATGAAATTCTTATTTAGTGCACTATGTTTCTACTATATAAGCTTACTTAGTGCACAAATACTTATATAGTATAATGCCGATAATTCACATAATTCATAATTTAAAATTCTTACTCAGTAATCGCGAAAAATGACGCTAATTTAAAATATAGTAGTATAGGTTAACTATTGTCCATGATGTAACACCCTGGCCCAAACCTTGGGTCGGGAGCGGTCACTCATGATAGCTCTCCAGGCTTTGTACATGGCCCACAGATCAACACGGATCCTTTCCAGCGCATTTTGTCCTCACTCATGCACATCCCGGGAACCTTCCCAGGAGGTCACTCATCGTAAGACTACTCTCAGTCAAGCACGCTTAACTTTTGAGTTGGCCCAAACCTTGGGTCGGGAGCGGTCACTCATGATAGCTCTCCAGGCTGTGTACATGGCCCACAGATCAACACGGGTCCTTTTCAGCGCATTTTGTCCGCACTCATGCACATCCCGGGAACCTTCTCAGGAGGTCACCCATCCTAAGACTACTCTCAGTCAAGCACGCTTAACTTTTGAGTTCTTTTGCATGGACAACCAGAAAAGAAAGTGTACTTTGTTGATATGAGTAGTACTTATAATCAGGGGCGGATCCACGTGGGGTCCCGGGGGATCACGTGCCACCCCCTTTTCCAAAAAAAAAAAAAATATGATGTTTGCTATTTGCGTCATAGTTTGAAAATAAGAATATTTAAAAATTGGTGTAACAAGTAATCAGGTAATAGTTAGTGGTCCAGTGGTATGAGACTTAAATTTCACCTTGGTGACCCAGGTTCGAATCCCCCTTGAGCAAAATTTTCATTGTTTTGTTTTTTGTACATGTAATGACTATTAGAGTAAGTTCCAAAGGGGCTTAAACCTAAAAGTTATATTAATAAAAATTTAATATTTTAACCACTTTGTCTTTAAAGTCTACTACATAATAAGTAAATAAAAAAAATTTAAAACTACTATAATATATTTCAAGAGCCATTAATTTGTATTGTGTTTTTTTAAAAATTATAGACGATTTTAATGACTCATTAAGTATTGATCGGGATTGACATTTTTTCTATTAAAACTATACTACTCCCACAACCCTTCAATTTTACTAAAGAATATTGCGAAATTAAATAGTTATTTGAATGACATTTGAAACTATATTAATTTGCGTTGTATGTTATTTAATTGTCGGCAATTTTAATCAAGAGATACTAAATGAAGATGGATATTTTAAAAATACACCATCGAAAAATTGCAATATTTTTTTTGCTCACATAATTTTTTTCCCTCATGTGTACAATACATAGTAGTGTAAAAAGGAATAGCTTTTGGTCGTCAATATATATTTTAAATGAATTAAAAAATGTGATCGAGCTCTTAAAAGAGAATACAATTCAATAAGCGCAAAAAACTGGTAAAAAAAATTTGTGCCCCCCAGCCTGCAAATCCTAGGTCCGCTACTGCTTACATTCCCTTTAAGCACTAGTCATTTAAACTTATCAAATGACCTCTTCAACAAATGTGGGGTATTACACATGAGTAAATTATCTAGCCCACCGTAAAATTGAGTTCTAGATCTGCCTCTGAGTGTTGTGATAGTCGAACGAATATTATTAAGACATAATAAACTAATAACTTTATTTAGACTCATTATACCGGTAAAACAAAGTCTACTTGTACTTGTTGATATAAGAGATTGCTATGCTGGTATAGACTTTTAGTTATTCACCATACGAATGTGATGTTTGATTTTTTGGACGGTGATTTATTTGAATTATGTGGTCGAGTGGCCCACAGAATTTGTACATGCTATTTGAGAAAGTTTTTGTGTGGGCAAAACAAATTACAGAACCAATTTACGAGAAGTCGTTGAAAATTCTCCTAATATTATTAATAACTTTGAATTTGTTATGGTATAATTAATAAAGTGTGAAGTGTGATTGTGACATGTACTTATTATTATATATACAAATTAAAAACTAAAGTGGTTGTAAGTGTCATTCAGGGGCCGAGCCAGAATTTTAAATTAGGGGGGCGGAAATTTTTATAGGGGGCGAACGACTAATTTTATAAGGTACATTTTAAAAAAATTCGAAAATTTTAACTGATACTTCAAAATTTTCATCCGCCAAGGGGGGCGACCGCCCCTGCTAGCCCCCCTAGATCCACCACTGGTGTCATTGTGTTAACTCATTTCACTAAGAAGATAACATGATAAAGATGTTTATTCTTTTTAAATGGTGTGATATTGCGAACTCGTAGTAATTATATGGATAAATTGAAAATTACTATCTAATATGTTACACTTTTTCAAAGTTACTACTTACTAAGTTGTTTTTACAAAATTACTACCTAATTATTGATTTTGTCTTAAATATTGCTACCATATTTGTATTCTAGTGAGAGAAGTCTTTAATGTTGAACAAATATGTTATTTTAAGTTGTTGTATACCAATTATACCCTTTTAATAACCTACCTTATTCCCTATTTCTTTTCCCCTTCACTGTGAACATCTTCTTCTTCTCTCATTATATTTCCCTCTTCTCTCTCTAAAATCAACATTTATATATCCCTCAATCTTTTAATATTTCAACCACTTTTAACCTTGACCTACTATTTTCGATCTCTTCAATGTCAGATTGTAGCTCGTACTCTACTTGTGAAGGTACTAGATTATGCTTTTGTGGTAGGCCCGTGACGGTTGTCAAATCTTGGACTGAGAAGAATCCTGGAAGAAGATTTGAAGCTTGCATGATTTTTGATCCGACGACACAATCTCGTGGGTGCAAGTACTTTCGTTGGTTCGATAAATTTCAGAGTGATTGGCAAAAGGAAATAATCAATCAACTAATTGGGGAGAAAAAATTGCTAAAATCTGATCTAGGAATGTTGAGCAATAAGGTGAAATGGCTCAATGAAGAGAAGAAGAAGTTACAAGCTGAAATTGATGTTCTAAAGGAGGAGCACCAGAAATTTCGATTACGTCTCACACGCAAAAGAGTAAGGTTTAACTGGAATGGCAGCGTAATGATGATTTTTGCTTTTATTTGATTCCTTTTAGTGTTAATGAAAATTGTATGATCAGTATTAGGTAGTACGGAGTAACAAGATATGTACTCCATAGCTTCACTATTGTGTACTCCATAGCTTCATTATAAGTGTTAATGAAGTTAATGAATGTTAAAGGACAAGTTAATGAATGAAAAAAAGCATTCCATTTCCAATGATTCATTGTATCTTACATGCTCCCAAAATGAGTTACATTCCATATTTTGAAACTAAGTTGGCACGGGAACAACAAAATATTTCTAACAATAAAACATTACAAATTTTAAAATTTGTTCCACAACAAACTAAAAATTACATTCATTCTCTTGCTCACGATGGTATTGTTACGCTTGATTGACTTGGCATTTTAGTGTTGGAATTGTGAATGGCTGACGATGTAGCTTGAGTGGTGGATGAATTTAGATGTGCACTTGCATATTTTTCCTTTTCAGCTCTCCTTTTGGCCGCTTTCAATCTACCTTCTTTTGACCATTCTGAGGTGCCTAGAGGTCGTCCTCCAACATTTGTTGGTTTTGAAGGGGCAGGTGGATTTTTGCAGGTCCTTTAGAGTGGCATGCTTGTCCACAATGACTGCATTTGTGGGCTCTCTTAGGTCTCTTTACATACTTACTATGCTCCTCCCCCGCCTCTCTTCTTCTCTTTTTAGCAGAAGGCCTTCCTGGCATTTTTCTCAATGGCGGCGGAAGAGGTTCATTCATATTTGTTTTCTCCCACTCATGTACTCCTGGCATTGGACTCACTATAGGCTCATAAGCCATCACATACCTCATCTTTGTGTAAGCTTCATCTACAAAATCTTTAGGATCTAAACGTTGTTTTAGAATCACCCCCATTGCATGAGGCCATGGGAGACCAGTTAGATTCCAATGGTTGCAGTCACAAGTGTGCTCTTTTAAATTCACCCTCCATGTTTTTCCTTTTAAGTCAACCTCAAACCTATCTTCATTTGCTGAATTCACCCCAGCATACCTGGACTCATCTCCTGCCCATTTTAGGTATTTATCTGCATATGGCATCAACCTTCCTTCATACTTCACCACACCCTCCCTCTTGCCACAATTTCTTTTCATTACGTATCGTCTCATCCACTCCATGTGTGTTAAAGTTGGCTTGTCTCTTGCATCCTTCAAAACAGCATTGAATGTCTCACATAGGTTATTAAGAAGCATGTTGGACTTGCTACTTGTGCCAAAAGCATGTCTTGACCAATGCTTTGCTGGAATATCATTCAAGTAAGTCCATGCTTCATTGGACAGAAATTTGATTCCTTCCATATGAGAGTCAAATTCAGCCTACATGTATGTAAGTTATGGTCAAAAGTCAAAACATATATTTATAAGTGAGAATAGTATATAAGAAGCATGTGTATATATATAGATACATAAGTGAGCAGTTGTACCTTTGTGTTAGCTCTAGCAGCCATCCAGAATGCATCTTTGTACACTTGCCCACCAAAACTAAGTTTGAAGTTTGCCCATATATGTCTCACACAAAACCGAATTTCTGCTTTAGGCACGACATATTTCAGGGCATCTATGAGACCTTTCTGTCTATCAGACATGAAGGTCATCCCTTCTCCATCCTCTCTCCCAATGTCACTTGATAGAAGCTCAATGAACCACCTCCATGTGTCTGCATTTTCAACTTCTACTACTGCCCAAGCCACAGGGTATATATTGTTGTTTCCATCTTTGCCTACCGCTACCAAACACATTCCTGGATATGCACCTTTCAAATGGCAGCCATCAATGCCTAATATAAGCCTACACCCCTTTGCAAAACCCTCCTTACAAGCCCCCAAGCATACATAAATCCTCTTAAAATATATAGGGGGTCTCTCTATATTGTCACATACAACAAATGCGGAAGACCCCTGGTTGTATTTCCTTATAGCCGCTGCATAGTCCCAAACCTTTGCATATTGCTCTCTTCCATTTCCATAGATTACTAACTTTGTTCTAGCTCTAGCAAGCCAACATTTTCCATAGCTAACATGTACATTAAGCTCTTTCAAAACATGATGATCTCTAAAGTTCTTTAACTTCCAATCAATATTTGTCCTCCAAAACTCTAAAAACTTTTCTGCCAAGTACTCTGATGATACTTTCTATTGTATTTTGACATGGGACACTTGTGCTTTAGGTTTAAAGTTCGTATTTGAAAGGTTTCTTGTCCATCTAATTTAACAGCATACACTCTAAACCCACACTCATTCTTCTTATCTCAATTACATCTACCAAGTCTAGATCTATTAGCATTCCATGGACATTTGCATCTATATTTGCAATAAGCAGTCACTTTTGCACTACCATTATGACCATAGTAAAAGTCATATCCATTCTCAACACTATGACTAATCAAAGCTTTCCTAAACAATTGGACATTTGCAAATTTTAATCCTTGACTTAAGTGCACAGGTTTTTTAAATTCTATATCAGGGTTGAAAGTATGATAAGGATCTACCTCATTGTCTGATCCTTGCAAACTTCTTAAATCATCTGACTCATACTCTTCTTCTGCATTTACATCCACTTCCAAATCATCCACACCCCATATATGTGCTTTATGTGCACCTGGCTCACCGCCAGAACTAGACCTGCCCAACCTTAAACATTGCTCAACATTATCTACCAACCCACTTCTGTTACCGTCATCAAACAAGTCATCCACATCATTAAAATCTTCTACACCCACCTGCCACTCTATATCACTAATGTTAATATCACTATCATCTGAATCACTACAATGAAAGTCTTCTTCATCAGTATTTTCCGCTCTTATTATCAGCTCAACATCATTTGTTGTACTTGTGATCTTCCTTTTTTCTCTAGTTTTGGCCAATTTTTTCTTTGTTACAACCACCTTAAATTGCCCATTACTAGTCTTTGATAGCCCCTGCCCTTGAGTATTCCTTTTTCCAATGCTCTTTTCTTTATTCACTTCCACATTGTCAATAAAGTTTATCTGCCTCTTTATTGGTAACTTCTCACGCAATTCTAAGGACCTTGAAGAGATATTATGAGGTTGTTTTTGGATTGCAGGAACAAATGAGGTTGAGGTTGTTAGTGTTGAAGGACTAATAGCTTTCTCTGCATATTTAATCACTTTGTGTCTAGGGCCTATAAGTTTGTTTGAAGGGAGAGGTAGTATAGGAGCTGAAAATGTGGGCTTTAGAATAAGATTTGAAGTAGGCTTTAAAGTGGGTTTTGAAGTACACATTAAAGTGGGATGTGAGCCTGGCATTGAAGTGGAAAGTAGTGTGCTTGGGACCACATTTGCTCTTTTTGTTCTAGGTGAATGCTGGGTACTTGATGAAGGAGAAGGAATGGGTTGAATTAAATACACACATACCATACCAAACTTATCCCTAGACTTCAATAAATTCACCACATCATACTCAGATATAAGTCTTCTTTTACCCATAGTAAGACTCAACCCAGGTGTCTTGTACCATATTTCACTTTCCCTACCCATCAATTTCTGAGATATTTCTCTCAAAAACTTTACATTTATGGCATTACTTGACAAACCACAATTCAAATTTACAGCTCCTCCAATATATTCAATTCTTCCCTTTACGAAATCAAATTTACCCTTGTAATACACTCTAAGATTAACTTCAAATGATTTAGGGCACATTCCTATAAGTTAACAACATGTAATTAGGGTGAAAAATATTCAAACAACACAGACGGATTAAAAATAAAAAAGCAAATTACTGAAATTAGGGTTTATATCAAAAGCTCAAATTAATGAAAGAACACAATTAGGGATACAAAAAAGGAAAAAAAAGAAAGAAAACTTACTGGAATTGGTATTGATAGCAGTTGCGTTTTGTTAATTCGTGAATATGTCGAGCGTGTACATGAATGGAGCAAGTGTGAATGAGGGTGAATGGTGATTTATGAGTTAGGCGTGGTTAATTTTGGGTGGGATGATGAATACTGGGTAAGTAAAGAAGTTAAAATTAATTGGGAATATGAGATATAAGGAAAGGGCATAATGGTAATGAATTATCATATCTCACTAGCATATAAAAAAAGTATCAATATTTAGAACAAAACCAATAATTAGGCAGTAATTTTGTAAAAACAACTTATTAGGTAGTAACTTTGAAAAAGTGTAACATATTAGGTAGTAATTGTCAATTTATCCTAATTATATTAGCATATTTTTAAAGATACATAACATTTATATTGCACTAGATGATGAGTATATATGCTAATTATAATAGAAGACTTATGCCGTTGAGATCTAAAATGTGTGTGTATTTTAGACATGGTGATAATGTGTTGTGTTTTAAGTTGAGTAGGTGATGGTGGAAATAAGATATCCACAATTGTTCTTTTGTGTAAAATATGTTTAAGAGATGTTTTTCACTTGCAAGTATGTCGCAAAGGTTTATCATGCATTTTTTTACTATACTTTACAGTGTGGTGGTGGGGTGATCTGGGCTATTTATTTTCACTGTTTTTTTTGTGCGTAAAAGATAGTGTGCGATTTTCGATAATTTATACACACCTCTTGACATGTACGATTTTCACCGCGGTCGTGCCATAATGACTTTTCAAGTCGGTGGCGTGACGACACGAGTCAGCGATCGTTTAATTTGTAATGAGTCTTTTCTATTTTGTCTATTATACACCTTAGTGTCTAATTGAAAGTATTAGTGAGAATATTTTGGTTCAGTTGAATCTGACAAATTAAACGATTTGCTTTTGTCCCTGGTTTGGACACTACATATCTTACCAATGCCTATATCAGAACTAAAGATACTGCCAACCTTCAATTTCATTAATATCATCCTAATTTGAGTAAAAAGCAGCAACCTTAAAAAAATTAAGGCTATATATAGCCATTAACAACCCAACAAATTAGGTGAAATTTGGGACATCAAAATTAAGTTATACTTTTAACCATCCATCAAACTTACACAAAACTACAAACCAACATTTAGAAAACCAAAATCGCCTCCTATTTTCAAGACGGAGAAAAAACCGCAAAATTCTAATCAATTACTTGTAATGAATTTTCTAAAATTTTCCCATTTCTCTTATTCTTTTTTTGGTCTCTTTTCCCTTTCCTAAGTCCACCACCTCCCTCCTGGGTTAGGAGGAATGATGATGGACAAAAAAAACAAGAAACACCTCATTCTTCATTCCTCCTCCCGGTTATTCTTATCGTCATTCATGCCTTCTCTTTATACTTTGATGGTCGCATTTTTATTTACCCTTTCAACCTCGGTTTTGGCTCAGCCTTCTCCGGTGACCCCTTTTAACCCAAAGGACATCTTCTACATTGCATGTGGAAGCAATGAGAAGTTGACATCTCCTGATGGAAAATCATTTCTTGCTGACAAGGAAGCGCATGGTTTACTTGCGGCTGAGGATAGCTACCTTGTGTCTGACTCCAACGCCAATGTTCCTTCTAAAATATATTCCTCAGCTCGTGTGTTTAAGAAGGACGCGACTTACACTTTCCACTTGCAAGACTCTGGTTGGCATTGGGTTCGCCTTTACTTCTTTCCTCTTGCAACCGATGTGTTTAAGCTTGATACAGCAACATTCAATGTCTTTACTGATGAAGTCACCCTCCTTCATGGATTTAGCACAAGTAATCTTACCAAGAAAGAGTATTTAATTCATATAAAGTCTCAGAGATTTTCTATTAGGTTTTCTCCTCAGAAAAACTCAGCTGCATTCATCAATGCTATTGAAGTTTCCACTGCCCCCGAAAAATTGATTGCTGATTCAGGGCAGTCTTTGTCTCCTGTTGCTCCATTTGATGGTTTGACCTATAGCTCTCTTGAAACAGTCTTTCGAATCAATGTAGGTGGGTCCCTTATAACGCCAGAAAATGACACCCTTGGTCGAACATGGGAAAAAGATGACGAGTATCTTAAGACAAAACCTATGGCAAAGATCGTGAATGTTCAAACATCTATCATCAAGTATCCACAAGATGTCACGCCTTACATAGCACCACAAACTGTGTATGCAAGTGCGGTTGAAATGGCTGAAGCAAATACCTTAGTACCCAACTTTAATGTCTCATGGGAATTCAGCGTCGATAAGGGTTATTCTCACTTAGTTAGGCTTCATTTTTGTGATATTGTTAGTACTGCTCTAAATGAGCTTTATTTTAACGTATATATTAACCAAAAGACTGCAATTTCTGGTTTGGATTTATCATCATTGACTAATCAATTAGCATCTCCTAATTATCAAGATATTGTTGTGGACTCGTCTCTAATACAAGAAAAACTCTCAATTCAAATTGGTCCCGCAAATATTCCATCCGGGCCTAAAAATGCTATTCTAAACGGGGTGGAAGTTTTCAAGATGAACAACACAGCTAGAAGCTTAGATGGGGAGTTTGGTCCTGATGGGAAGGCTAGTGCTGGGACAGGCAAGCACGCAGTTGCAGCAGTTGGGTTTGCCATGATGTTTGGAGCTGCGGTTGGCTTAGGAGCCATGGTGGTCAAGTGGCACAAAAGGCCTCAAGATTGGCAAAGAAGAAATAGCTTCTCATCCTGGTTGCTTCCTCTTCATGCAGGAGATTCCACTATCTTGGGTAAGAGCAACTATGGTTCGAATAGAAGCAGCATTTTCTCGACAGGTGGACTTGGTCGTAGGTTCACATTCGACGAGATCAAGGAGTCTACCAAAAACTTTGAGGCTAGTGGTATCATTGGCGTTGGAGGCTTTGGTAATGTCTACATTGGCGTCTTGGATGGGAATCAGGTTTGTGGGTTCTATAACAAGGTTTCATGAAGCATTTTCGATCAAAGGTCTACTACATGTACTATTTTTTTTTTTACATGACACATCCGCTAATTTAATATTTACATGGACATTACTAGGTTGCAGTCAAGCGAGGCAACCCCCAATCAGAACAAGGTATCAATGAGTTCATGACCGAGATACAAATGCTATCAAAACTTCGTCATAAGCACTTGGTTTCGCTAATTGGATATTGCGACGAGAATAATGAGATGATCTTGGTGTATGAGTACATGTCCAATGGACCTCTACGAGATCATCTCTATGGCAAGAACCCACCTTTGCCACCATTGTCGTGGAAGCAAAGACTCGAGATCTGCATTGGGGCGGCTCGTGGGCTTCATTATCTTCACACCGGGTCAGCACAAGGGATCATTCACCGAGATGTCAAGACCACAAATATCCTCCTTGATGAGACCTTTGTCGCTAAGATGGCTGATTTTGGTCTCTCGAAAGACGGTCCAGGACAACAGGCCGACCATGTTAGCACAGCGGTTAAGGGTAGTTTTGGTTATCTCGATCCAGAGTATTTCCGGAAACAACAACTTACCGACAAGTCAGACGTGTACTCATTCGGTGTGGTGTTACTCGAGGCATTGTGTGCACGACCCGCCATCAACCCTGCTTTACCTAGGGAGCAAGTGAACCTTGCCGAGTGGGCTATGTCATCGAAACGAAAGGGTAACATGGAAAAGATAGTTGACCCAATTCTAGTCGGGTCGGTAAACCCAGAGTCGATGAAGAAGTTTGCTGAGGCAGCGGAGAAATGTTTGGCTGAGTATGGGTGTGATAGGCCTACTATGGGTGATGTCTTATGGAATTTAGAATATGCTTTGCAATTACAAGAGGCGTCTCCTGAAGGAAAGAACGAGGAAGGCAATGTGGCACCGACATCAACACACACACCCACATCGGCACAAGCCGTGGTGGTGGTGGACCCTTCGCCAGCAGAAAGCCGTCACAGTGGTGCCATCATTCCTGAAAATGCTCAAGGAGTCGACGAGCGATCTGGGACTGCTCTGCTTGCGCAATTTAGTAACCTCAGTGGGAGATAAAAGAAGCCCAACTTATTTTGCTGAATGTAAAACATTTATGTTAAAGCATTTGTTTCATTGATCCTTTGTTTAACTCTCATTTACTTCAGCAGTTTAACTCTATTATTATAGCATGTTGTTATTGTTGTATATCATGATAAATTGTTTCAAAGGCTGGTCACTAGTGTGACTTGTAAAACTTGCTTGCATAAATAATCTTAATGCTCTTATATGATTCACACTGATGTAAATGGAAGATAAAGATTAGTAGATGAAAAATTTTGCACTTAGGAAATAAAATATCTCGTGTGGTTTTGATATATTTACACTCTTTGTTTTCGAAAGGGTTATACATCTTTTTTCGTTTCTATGTGTTGTGATTCTTGTGAAAGATTGGTCTCTTTTTGTATTGTAGCAGAAATATATTAGATAACAGGCGAATTTTGATCATGAAAAATACTCAAGTTAGGTTGAATTGAGGTGAGCAAAGCTTAATCAATTTGAATTAAAAAGAACTTTTGTTTTTCTTTAGTGCAAAACTTAAGTAAAGTAAACGAAGCTAACATTGAGTGAAAAAAAATTGTACTCCCTCCGTCCCGGTCATTTGTTTACCTTTGTTTTTGGCACAATTATTAAGAAAATGGTAGGGGACCATTTGTGGTGGTCCTTGGTGGATGACAAGTGAACAATAGTCCCATTGGCACATCAAATTACTCATAGAAAACATTCTCAATATAGAAAGGTAAACAAATGAATGAGACACCCTAAAATGGAAATGGTAAACAAATGACCGGGACGGAGGGAGTAATGGATTTTTTTAGCTTTATACGGTATGTGGACTGTTGAATAGTTTTCCCTTTCTCCTTTTCTCTCTAGAAAATACAAAAACAATAACCTTCAATTATCCATTGGAGGCTACAACCTTACATATTTGGTGGTGATAAGCCTCATTTTACCCTTTATTTCTAAATATTTTCAGTCATATTAGAAACCAACATATCCTATATCATCCTATATATCATATATTATGTTGAAGCTTGTTAGAGAATAATATCGGTATTCTCTAACAAAGCTTGTACGTGCTCCATATTATCACGTGTAATGAGCAAGATAAACTTGAATCCGTTTTTAAAATAATGCTGAAAAAATAAAAATTTATCGTTTTGGGTTGGTCTAAAAACTATTTATTGTTTTGGTGTCCACGTAGGCTCGGGATTTGCGAGTCAATATCGAGGCAAAGACACGCCATTGCCAATGACGTGTCTTCAATGAACATATGAGGCTTAATTCAACAAAATGTTAACACAGAGACACACCATTCCGAATGGCGTGTTTCCTTCAATAGACACGCCATTCGCAATGGCGTGTCTATTTAGCTAAATTTTTAGACTCAAGGCAGAAACATTAGCAAAAATCTGGCTATTAGACACGCCATTCGCATTGGCGTGTCTATAGAGGGAGACACGCCAATCCGAATGGCGTGTCTAATAGCCAGATTTTTTTCCACTAAAATCAGACATCCAACCTTCTCCCTCATTTTATTTCAAACACTTCCTCCCTCTACCTCTAAAATCCGAAACCTTCATCTCATCTCAAACACTTCATCTCATCTCAAACCATCTCACAATTCATCTCCGACGTATCTTCACCTCTTCTCTTTCAATTATTAATTGAAA
The DNA here is from genome assembly GCA_022085475.1 of Heliosperma pusillum. Taxonomy (NCBI): domain Eukaryota; kingdom Viridiplantae; phylum Streptophyta; class Magnoliopsida; order Caryophyllales; family Caryophyllaceae; genus Heliosperma; species Heliosperma pusillum. Next base: position 87,851 of record JAIUZE010066387.1, read on the forward strand.
TTCCTAATTAGCAAGGTAATTCATCTCCTTTCAATTTTTGTAGTTATTTGTTTAGATTTATGCAAATTTCTGTTTTAATTGATTTAAATGTTGTTAATTTTGTTGTTATTGTTGTTTTTGTGCTTAAATCAAGTTATTGTATAGAAATTTATGCCATTGCTTGAAAAACCCCAAATCTTCAAACCCTAGATTAGTGTTTTGGGTATAATTTCGGTTTAGCTATGTCTTTCTTGTTTAAAAAACGCAATTGAAGCTACTATATAGAAGTTTATGCCATTGTTATTAATTTTGTTGTGATTATATAGAAATTTGTGGTTTCGGTATAATTATGTTTAGTTATGTGTTTTGGGAATAATTGGACAACTAATTGCTGATTTATACTAAATGTGTTGCATTTTTGTTGTATAGAATGGAAATTTGTGATTATCCTCTTATGTGTTATTGGGATGGAGAGGTAGTGGATCAAAATGGGTATGTTTGCTATAAAGGAGGGAATCAATGTTTTATTTTAGCTAGTACAAAGATGACATATTTGGAATTAATTGAAGAAATATATAAGGGAATTGGCATTCAAAGTATGAGTAGTCAATTGAATGTGAAAATGAAATTTCCAAGTTCCGGGTGTTTTAAAGCTGTACCACTTAATTGTGAGGGATCCTTTAAAGCATTATGGGCAAGTGTTCGTCATTCAAATGCTCCGTCAATGGACATATTTGTTGAAGTTTCCACAAGCCAAATTGTGACCCCTACACCAATTATTCCTCTTAGGCTAGATGATGTTGCTCAATTTGTATCTCTTGAGGCTAATGATATAAATGAGGGGGAATTTGATGGGAACTTAGAGGGTGATGAGTTTGATGAGGAGTTCGCCACACTTGATGAGAATTTGATAGTAATTGAGGAAGATGGTGATGATGATCTTGTTTTTGCTAGTGCATCAATTGTTGAGTTTAATAAGGTTGATCCATTAGATGAGGATGAATTGAATAGTTGGAAAACATGGGAGAGTATGGTTCGATATGAAAAAGGGAAAGAGTTTGCCGTTGGACAAGTCTTCACAAACAAAGCTTCAATAAGTGATGAGGTGACATTTTATAGTGTTCAAGCAAATCAATTTTTCAAGGTTGCCGAATCAAAGTCTGACACTGTCACTTATAAATGTGGTCGATCTCCTAGCCCTTGCAATTGGCGGTTAAGAGCGACAAGAAAAGACCCTTATTCTCAAGCATTTACAATTGTCACATACAAAGGTCCTCATGACTCTTCGTGTGTTGGTGACATGGTTCCTCGAGACCACTTTAATTTGAAACGAGGTTACATAAGTCATTTGATTCGTAACTATGTTGAGGGGGATTGGGGATATAAGGTGATGTCTGTTGTTGAACTCATTTTAGATAAGTTTGGTTACAAAATATCATATGCCAAAGCTTGGAATGCAAAACAAAGAGCAATTGGGGATATTTTCGGTGATTGGGATGCATCGTATGAGATGTTACCTCGTTTCATGCAAGGTTTGAAAGAATCTAATCCTGGTACAGTAGTCCAATGGTCAACCACACCCATAGGAGACTCAAATGTGCATACATTCAAGCTTGTTTTTTGGGCATTTAAACCATGCATTGAAGGGTTTGAACATTGTCGGCCTGTTTTAACCATAGATGGAACACACTTGTACGGGAATTTCAAAGGAACAATTTTGACGGCTATGTCAATTGATGCTAATAACCAGATTTTTCCTGTTGCTTTTGCTATTCACTGCCAAGACACGCCATTAGGATTGGCGTGTCTAATAAAGGAGACACGCCATTGCTAATGGCGTGTCTTACTAATGGCATAGAGCAACACCTTATGTATTTTCAAAAAACATCAATGTTAAAGACACGCCAATCCGAATGACGTGTCTCTTTCTACAGACACGCCAATGCGAATGGCGTGTCTAAGGCCTAGATTTTTGCTTCTGTTTCTGCTTTGGCCCAAAAAATTGAGCTGAATAGACACGCCATTAGCAATGGCGTGTCTTTGCCTCGATATTGACTCGCAAATCCCGAGCCTACGTGGACACCAAAACTATAAATAGTTTTTAGACCAACCCAAAACGATAAAATTTTATTTTTTCAGCATTATTTTAAAAACGGATTCGATAAACTTTCTGTGATGTCAAAAATCATTTATTACTAGTCATAGTCATAATAAGTACTCACTTTGTTTTTTTATAGATGACTTTTTCACGTTTTGAGATACCCACTTGTCTTTTCAATATCTTTCAATATATAAATTTAAATATTTTGATATGTATACTCATATGAAAGAGTTTTTCGTAAGAAATTTAATGCTATCATTTTTATAATTTTTGAATAAATATATTTTTCGAAATATTAAAGTCAAATGGTTACCTCAAAAAAGCAAAACGTCATATATAGAAAAACGGAAGGAGTATGATTTAAGCATCAGGTAAATATAAATAATGATTTCAACCTATTTAAATGGGTCATTTTTATTTTGCATGTCAATGTCAACCCTCAAAATTTAATATCATAAGTAAGTTTGCTTCAATATATTTGCGGGACTCAAGGAAATAGAAAAAATCATCTCATCTCGTTGAATTTGTCTTATTCTATTCTTATCGAGTTTTGGAAAATAAAATAAAAATAGATAAATCAAGTAATAGAGTCGTATGACGTTTTGGGTAAACTCGAGTTTGGATGCATAAATACTGGAACCATTCGGTAGTCCCACCTCGCGCCTCGGAAGCTGAAGTTGTAAGAAATGTGTCATCTGTGGCATCATTAAATTTACGGAAAATTCGCATGGTACCCCGAGGTTTGTAATTTTGCACGAAATGCCCAAAATTTTGATTTAGAAAACTTTAAGAGGTCATAACTCGTGTTTACAAGATCATAAAGTGACGATTTTTTTTTTCAAATCGATCATCTTTCCGAAAACTACGATTTGGAAAAAAAAATTATTGTATTTGGATCCCGTAACTAGGAGTTATTGCATGTCAAAGTTTTTTTGACCGAACAAACTTTGAGAGAGCATATCTCTTGGTTACGAATTTCGAACTCGACAATTTTTTTTTCAAATTGTAGTACTTGGAAAGACGATCGATTTGAAAAAAAAAATCGTCACTTTATGATCTCGTAAACACGAGTTATGGCCTCTTAAAGTTTTCTAGATCAAAATTTTTTTGGGTATTTCGTGCAAAATGGCAAAACTCGAGAGTACCATGTGAATTTTCCGTTAAATTTATGGCATTCTAGATTGGGTCATCCGTCTGAACATATTGTTAAACTGCTACCATTTTTACGCTCAAGCAAACACACGTTGTCAAAACCATGTGAGGTTTGTCATCGAGCCAAACATATTCGTAGTAGTTTTCAATTGAGCAATAATAAAAGTACGAGTGCTTTTGAATTAGTTCACTGTGATTTATGGGGACCATATGATATACCGTCACTGTCTGGGTGTCGTTATTTTTTTACTTTGGTGGATGATTATTCTCGGGGAGTGTGGATTTATTTTTATTAAATGCTAAAACTGAAGTTTATCACAAATTCGTATTATTCATGGCCATGATCAAGAGACAATTCTCTGCTGAAATTAAAATTGTAAGGAGCGATAATGGCACGGAATTTCATACATTAAAACCGGAATTTGCGAAACATGGGATATTATTTCAATCATCATGTGTGGGGACACCACAACAAAATGGCCGTGTCGAACGAAAACATCAGCATATATTAAATGTGGCCCGGGCTTTACGATTTCAGGGAGAGTTGCCCATTCAGTTTTGGGGTGAATGTGCTTTAGCTGCTGCATTTGTTATAAATCGTACACCCTCACGCGTATTAAATGGGTTGACACCCTACGAGGTCTTATTTGGAAAATCTCCCAACTATGATATTTTACGGGTTTTTGGGTCCCTTTGTTTTGCTCATAACCAACATTCCAAAGGTGACAAATTTGCGAGTCGTAGTCGTAAATGTGTATTTATGGGATATCCGGTTGGACAAAAGGGTTGGTATTTATATGATGTTGAACTTCGGAAATTCTTTGCGTCGAGGGATGTGAAATTCTACGAAGATCAATTTCCATTTCTCACTGATTCTGGGCATGATTCACCAAATGTGACTGACCCGCTTCCGCTTAGCTCACATGCCTTGGATGAAATTATCATAGATTGGGACAATGAACAATTAGATAATGTGGGTGATGCTGGTCACTCAGATCCACCCATTACCGAACCAACTTCTCCGAACCAGCTTCTCCCGAGACGGAAGTGGTTCCTCCCGCAATACTCGTGACCTCACCACCCACTTCTCCTGCTCATGCCTCGGCCGAGTCCCCACCCCCTGCTATGAGTCGCAGCCAGCGTGCCAAATTGCCATCCACATATCTCCAGGATTATGTGACTGTTTTCTTGGATGACGACGGTGATGATAGTAGTCCATCTAGTGCCTCCAGTCTCCGCGTGTCATCGTCTTCCTCAGGTACCTCATATACTTTAGCTAATTACATTTCCTGTTAAAAATTTTCAACCCCATATCGTTCGTACGTGGCTGCTCTCATGTCCAACAGGGAGCCACAAAACTTTGCAGAGGCCGTGAAACATGACGGGTGGCGACATGCTATGTATGCTGAAATAAAGGCTCTTGTTGATAATGGCACCTGGACCGTGACTACTCTACCACCTGGTAAGAAAGCTCTTGGGAGCAAATGGCTCTACAAAATCAAATATAAATCCGACTCTACTATTGAACGTCTGAAGGCCAGATTAGTTGTCTTTGGGAATCATCAGACTGAGGGGATTGATTATGATGAAACATTTGCCCCTGTTGCAAAGATGACAACGGTACGTACTTTTCTCTCTGTTGGTTCTACTAAGCAATGACACCTTTATCAAATAGATGTTCATAATGCCTTCCTGCATGGTGATTTAGAAGAAGAGGTCTACATGCGATTTCCTCCTGGGTTCACCTCTCCGGTTCCAGGTCAAGTATGTCGGTTACGGAAATCTCTTTACGGCCTCAAACAGGCACCCCGATGTTGGTTTGCCAAACTTGGGCATGCTCTCAAGCAATATGGCTTCACTCAGAGTTACTATGATTACTCATTGTTTACTTTTATTCGTGACTCAATCCGTCTTAATGTGCTTGTTTACGTGGATGATTTAATTGTCTCCGGTAATGACCTGCCTGCTCTTGTGGCCTTTAAGAATTATTTACCTGAGTGCTTCCACATGAAAGACTTAGGAGATTTGAAGTATTTTTTGGGTCTTGAGGTTGCTCGTAACAAAGAGGGTATTTTCTTGTGTCAACGGAAATACAACCTCGACATCATATCTGAAGCAGGCCTCCTTGGGTGCAAACCCGCTCCCACGCCCGTCGAGCAGCATCATCGCTGATAAGTGAATATTTGTATGGTTTTAACCCCCAATTTAGCTCGGTTTTGTATGTCATTTGTGCTTCGTTAAGCCACTTTATGAGCTAATATCGTCTTCTAGGCGAATTCCTGTGTTCTAACCTGTTTTGTAGGGAAAGTGACGTTTCTACGCCTTTTTCTATATTCTCGAGCATTTGCCTAGAACCTGACGATTTGAAGAATCAAGCTTGACCAAGTGAAAGGCATTTCAAGAAGGTTCACTAATTCTAAAGAGAGAAGAAGCAAACACAGTTTCGTAGTTGTCGGAAGATCAATCAATTAGGCGGAAGCAATCATCGCTTTACATTAAACCCTATCAACAAACCCAACTCAAGAGGTCAAGGGGGATGATGGAAGTCAATTCAAAGCGAAGGAAGATGAAACGTTAGTCAAATACTTCTAGATGACAACTTACCCGATCGGGTAAGTGTGTACCCGATCGGGTATGTGTGCTGCTTCGAGCATTGCGGCTCCTTCTTCCTTGTTTTGTCCTATGTGTTTAATGCCCGACCTCTTCTCCACGAAACCCTAATACTATAAATAGATGCTCTAGCCCCTCATATCAAATCATCCCTTCACACAACATCTCTTCTCTTCTTACATTTCTCTTTAGTTTAGTTCTTCTTCTTTCTTAGTTTAGTTTAGTTTTAGTTTTCTCTAGTTTAGTTTAGTCTAGTTCTAAGTTTTCTTCAATTGTAGTTGTTCTAGTTGTAATTGGAATTCAAGTTTCCGGGTTTGCATTTCCTATTCAAGTTCTTATTCCTTTTCAATCTTGGTTCATCCTTTTCGGTAATCTTTATTCTCGTCTTTACATTATAGTTTCATTTTCTTTTAGTATTCCTTTATCATGTTTATCATTCTTAGTTTTATAATCTTAGTTTCCTTTTTATTGTTAATCATGCATAAGTAGTCACCTTTCTAGGGTGTAGGATACCCATGTTAGATTGACTAAAGATGATAATTGGATAAAAGAAATTGTGCTTATAAAACATTGTGTCTATGCATGTTTGGACTATAACGATAGTTAACGATTTTTGGCCAAAATCATTTGACTAGTATGGAATTCTTTTCCAAGGTAAACATACGAGAATTGAATAGACAAAGCATGACATGGTAGATTAAGACCTAGTAAATCGCATAAAAAGCCTGCTAGACCATCTGATCTATGATTGTAATGAACACATCATTCTTACGAACTCACAACGAATTATTTGCATATCCTAAATCCAGTTTCATCAATATGTTAATCTACATGTGTGAACCTACTTCCCTAGATTTTTTTCTTTATTGCATTGTTATTATTTAGTAATTAGTGACAAACCTTTGCCAATCGTACAAGGTAGAGTTCTAACCATAACTATTCAAAAGTATTTCCCGTCTCCCCGAGATCGACCCCTTACTTCCCTAACTGCATTTATTTGTTGTTAGCTTAGTCTGGGTAATTTATCTTTGATTAGGGTACGCGACAACCCTGTCAAATTTTGGCGTCGTTGCCGGGGAGCACGGTTTTGTTTATTTGTGATTAGTAGAGTTTTACCTTGCCTTTTTTCTTTTGTCTCGAGGAACACTTGTTCCTTGAGATTTTTCTCACCTTTTCCTTGTAGTGTAGTGACTCTTTTCAGATAATAGGAGTATTTTCTTTCAAAGGGTTTGCTTTATTTTCTCTCAATGACTATCTATTTCCAACCTCCACAATGCGAGAATGAGCCTTTCCATGAATACCTCGACCGATTTTATCGCTATTCTAACCATATTATCTCTCTTGGGTATACCCTTGATGAGACTTATACGAGAGATGTCGTGCTTCATGGAATGCTCATTAAGTGTCATAGCCTGGCTATGCAATTGAGTGCTGGAAGTTTTTATCAGAAGAGAGGAAAAGAACTTTGGATTTTCTTGGACTTTATGGCATCCCAATCTCTGGATGAAACGCACCGGCAGTCGAGAATCCAAGAGCAAATCAATGAAATCAGGGCTCAACTTCAAATACTCAAAGGGCAAAAGGAAGAACCCACGTTTAAAATTTGTAAGCCAATCAATTTTCCTTATGCATTTTCAGCCCCCCCATGTGAGTCTATTTTCTCCTGTGCTTTTTCATGTCCCCCATGTGAGTCTAATTCTCCCCAATCATATGAATTAATAGACGACGATGATGATGGTCCAACCTTTTCTATTGAAAGTCACTCTAGTGTCGTTCCATTTGACAATTTTGAGACCCCCATTATTGATATTGACCATATGGTAGCCAAGACTTTAGACAAGGATGTTGTTAAGCCCATTTGTGACTTCCATGGAGAGTCGTTGATCGAGTCATCAGATTTCTTTGAAAATCCCTTCGCTAAGGATATTCCAGATTTATTTGAAAATGATACTGGGTTTTGTGAACCTAGCCTTGAAATTAAGTGGGATCAACCACCAATTTTTGATTCCCAATCCTTTGATTCACCCTACCCCCAATTAGAGTCCACTAATGATATTTTGGGAACTAATTGTTTGTTCCATGATCTTAAACATTTCACTCCCTCTCTCACTGACGAGTGGAGCAGTTCAGTGGTCATCTATGAAGTTTGTCATGCGCACAATGATAAGATATATCAATTCTTACCTTCAATATTTCATGCCTATATCTTGTCAATTGCTTACATATGTTTTTGTATAGCTCATGCGCAGGTATATGATCGACTTCTAAGGGCATTGACATGCTTTTTAAAGCACAAAGAATGATTTTCATTAATAAAGAGTCTAGCAAGACATTTAAATTGCGCTTCTCGGGAGGCAACCCATGTTCCTTTTCTTTTTGCATTTTTATTTTTGTATTCCCTTTTTCGTTGTTAGGATTTATTTTGCAGATGAAAGAATTTTTGAAGAATCTATAAAGACCTTCCTTGTCAAGTCCAAAAGACTAGCTTGGGGGAGTCCGCGCTGACTAGTAAGCTTCACTTTTCTTTCATCTTTTTCCCTTTTTACCCTTCTTCCCATTAAGCATCTCATTGCATGTTTAGTCTTCGTGCTCACATTGAGGACAATGTGATGTTTAGCTTGAGGGAGGGATTGCATTTTCCCATTTTGCATTTTAGTTTATCATTTTTCAAATTTTGAATACAGGAAAGAGAATATCTTTGAGAAAATTTAAAAAATTTCTGAACACAATTGAATGCTTTTCATGCTTTGCTTGCTTGTTTACTATGCTATCATGTTACATTTCCCAAACTTAGAGCTTTCAAAAGATAATGATTCAATATTTATTGAATTGAGCATACATGGGGAAGTCTTGTACACAGTAGGCATGGAATGAATCTATAGATGAGTACGCTTGATCTTGACATTTGGCAAATTACATATATTGTAAGGTAGAACCTCCTTAGGCTGGTACATCTATACCCAGTCTCATCTAGGTGTGTGTAGTTCTCCTTGTATGGTTCTCATTTCATTTTTATAAGCATTGCATTGCATTTGGTAGATTAAGACCTAGTAAATCGCATAAAAAGTCTGCTAGACCATCTGATCTATGATTGTAATGAACACATCATTCTTACGAACTCACAACGAATTATTTGCATATCCTAAATCCAGTTTCATCAATATGTTAATCTACATGTGTGAACCTACTTCCCTAGATTTTTTTCTTTATTGCATTGTTATTATTTAGTAATTAGTGACAAACCTTTGCCAATCGTACAAGGTAGAGTTCTAACCATAACTATTCACAAGTATCTCCCGTCTCCCCGAGATCGACCCCTTACTTCCCTAACGGCAAATATTTGTTGTTAGCCTAGTCTGGGTAATTTATCTTTGATTAGGGTACGCGACAACCCTGTCAATCGCCTTGGCAGCTCTACTAGTCCTGCTCTTACTAATCCCGCATCTTACCGACGGCTCGTGGGTCGTCTTGTGTACCTTGCTGTGACTCGTCCGGATCTCTCTTACACGGTACACCTTCTTTCTCAATTTATGAGTGCTCCTCGGCAAGATCATTGGAATGCTGCTTTGCGTACAATTCGTTACTTAAAAGGTACACCCGGACAGGGAATCTTGCTCCCCTCTTGTTCGGATTTCCAACTCACTGGCTGGTGTGATTCTGATTGGGCGACATGTCAGCTCTCTCGTCGTTCTGTTACTGGTTGGTTCAAGTTTTTAGGCAAATCTCCTGTCTCCTGGAAAACGAAAAAAACAACCTATGGTGTCGCTTTCCTTTGCAGAGGCAGAGTATCGTGCTCTTCGGGATATTACGTGCGAAGTCACATGGTTAATAGGTTTACTACACGACTTGGGTGTGTCTCATGATTCGCCTGTTTCGATCTTTAGTGACAGCAAGTCTGCTTTTCATATTGCCCAAAACCCGGTGTTCCACGAGCGGACTAAGCATATTGAAATTGATTGTCATTATGTTCGTGATGCGATTCAGTCTGGTCTTATTGCTCCTTCTCATGTTTCCACTAAAATACAGCTAGCTGATGTTCTTACTAAAGCTCTTGGTGTCTCTCAATTTGTTTCTTTAGTTAACAAGTTGGGCGTTTTCAACCCCTACGCTCCAACTTGAGGGGGGCTAATAGAGTCGTATGACGTTTTGGGTCGTGTGTCGCCCATTAGTCCATCTTGTAATGTAACCCTAATCTCGATGTACTATATATATTATCATTATGTGGAATGGAAGAGGCAGTCAATTGAGTTATTAATCTTATCATCAAGCTAGCTAAAATTACTCGCATAAATCCTTTAAATGATATGATTTTATGAGATTGACCATGAAAATAAGGAAACAAAAATCAGATAATGAGTATTTCAGAATCTACTATATACTAATCCTGAAACATTTAGAGCCTTCCTATTGGCTGCTAGATTTCAGGATTAGTGGGTCCCACAGCAAAATAAAAACTTTAATTACCCTCTCTCCTCTTCTTTTTTTCTGATTTATTTAGACTATGTTCTTCAAATGTTTTTGGACTTTGCATTAGTTTATTAATTATCGACTTTGCATTAGTTTTTCTGAAAAAAAAAATAATGACTTTGCATTAATTTTTCTGAAAAAAAATAATGAAAAAAATAATGGAATTAATTATTAATATCGACTTTGCATTAGTTTTTCTGATTTATTAATAATCTACCGATGAAACACAAACCATTAAATCTATCTTATTCTTCAGGAATATGTTAGCTACTAAATTTAACTATAATCTCACAATAATAATTATAATGGAACATAAAAAAATGATTTTCTCAACAAAAAAAACTAAACAGCTGGAATTTCGGCCAAAAAAAAATACTGATGAATCTTTTCAAACTTAATTGATTTTTTTTCAAAGCACCATAATAATTATATAACTATTAACAAAACATAACAAATAGTACAATAGATCATATAACGAAAAATATATTTACATAAAAAAAGTTTAATTAAAAAAATATGCAATTGAAATACATCCAAGTTCATATTAAAAAAATCCATATGTAAGCTTCAGATTATACTTGCATAAATTTTTTCAGATTATATCACTCTAATACTTACATGAAATCCATTAAATTCGCATATAGAGGGTCTTATAGAGAATATATATTGATGAAAATTGAAGATGTGAGGAAAATTAAAGGGAGATTTTTCTTTTATTATGGCCAATACATATTTTGGGCATTTAGGATGTAAATAGAGTATGAGGGAGTCAGGTGAGAATGACTGATGAGAGGGGCAAAATATGTGACTGATTTGAGACGTTTAGGGTATAGGAAATTAGGAAGGGAAAAATGAAGAAGAGAAATTGATAGAGGGCGTCGGCGGATGGGAGATCAAATTTTAGGGGTTTTATCTTAAATTTATATTTTTGGGTTGATATTTTAATTGAGATTCATAAGACCTTTTGGGTTGGGTTTTGTTGTATACTAATTTTTTTTCTGATATAAAATCAAATATCAAATATTTATTGGAGGCCAAATCTATCTCCAAATTTGGGTTAATTCTTTTTAAACATAATGTAATTGAGATATTTTTCTTTTAATGTGAGTAAGATAAATGTTGGTTACTTGGACATGACAAAAATAAATTTGTCAATGTTATAAATTAATAAGTTATTAAACATATACTAAATGTTAAATAATAAATAATAAAAAAAATTTGTTTTCGGTCTAAGTTTTACTTCCTCCATCTCAGTCATTTATTTACCTTTACTTTTCACTAATATAATTTATTAAAGTAAATAAAATTTGAATTCATTGGTTTTTATTTGTACATTGAAAATTCCGTTACAAAAATATCACATTCTATTAGTTGTTCATTTAAGACATGAAAGTTATCTATATCATAAACTAGATTTAATGCCCGTGTGATTGCACGGGTCGACATTAATGTCATTTTCTTAAGTTTTTTTTACAACAATTAACTTATAGAAATAAGTTTGTCCTTTTTAACTTTTACGAAATAACTATTAAGTACTTAATTATGAATTTGACCCTTAACTTATAATATTGATTTAAGTAAAATCTTAATTCTTTCTTACGGTTATCTTAGACTATAAACATTATAACATAATCTTTAAATAATACCCGTGCAACTTTGCACGGGCTTAAGACTAATAAATAGAAAAGTGAAAAATGACATAAACTACCAAAAAAATGATAACAAGTAAAAACAAAAAATATTAATGCATAAGTATTTACTTGAACTAAACAAAATCTGACAAAAGCAGAAGTATTTACTTGAAAAAAAAACGAAAATTATTAATGCAAAAGTAAAAACGAAAAATATTAATTCAAATTTTCCCAAATTTTGTCTTATAATACTGTATCCTTAATCCTTAACCTTTAAAAAGCCAAAAGCCTCAAAGCTACTATTCCCTTATGAATAGTGAGAAGAAGGGTATATTAGGCATTAGTTAATAACTTTTTAAAAGCCCCAAACCCCAATTAACACAAAACCACACTTACAAATTACGAAGCTAATATATTCCAGTTTCTCCTCCTCACCGCACAATTCTTTATCCTCCTTTCATTTACTCTTTCCCAGTTGTCTCTCATTTCTTCTTCTTTCTATATCCATTTCCATCTTATCTCCATCAAATTACAAAGACACCTGGGAACGATTTGATTATGTTGGCTTAATTTATCTTTTTCTAATTGTTGTAGACGATCATGGAGTTGTGCGACTGATATTGAAAGGGTCAAATATGGTAAGGATTTATCTAATTTCTACCGGTTTATGGTAAATTTATGTCTGTTATTTTTCTTTTTTCTTTTTAATTATTTCTTACTCCAGTTTGGGATAAATTTATAAAACTGCAGTGGGTTTTGATTTGATAAATAGGGATGCTCTCACTTACCCGAATTATTGGAGGCCATGGAGGGTATGTTAATTTGAGTTTCTTTTGTTCCTTTAATATTCAATTACTGTGATAAAACTTGCAATGAATTAGTATTCCAAGTTTCTTTTGTTCCTTTAATGCCCAGTTAAATCATTTGTTGTGGTTTATTCTTGACTGCTAAATTTTACCTTGTATATGTCTGTTGTAATTACTGTTAATACCTGGCTTTTACAAATATCTCATAGGCTAGGTCAGTCTAAGAAGGAAATTGAAGTAGATATTAAAGCAATTGGACATGTTACATAAAAATATTGTTAGATTGGCTGGCTATTAGTGGTTTTTCGTATGAGCGGTTTGATGCCGGAATTTGTAACTAGATATATATCCTTGATATAGTGGTTTTTCATATGAGCGATTTTATGACAAATTTGTTTCTTGTGTTTGTCTGGGATGCTTGTATATTATGTTGACAGTACGGTGTTGGTCAATGACTTCATAGTGATGCGGGTGGAGTCAGACCTCCCACATGAATTATTCGATTAAGTAGCATCACTTGTGAACTACAAAAGTTGTAATGAAAATTAGTGACAGTGGTGTGTTTACTTTTAGATAGCACGTGCGTAGAGATTATGCAATAATTCATGGCCATTGTTTTGAATTTGTTTTAAGTGCAGGTTAGCCTATGTTCATGAGCTTGCACATAGGCATGAAGTCTAGCGACATACTTCTTGGTCGGCATTGGAATCCTGTTTTCTGATTTTGACCTCCCTAAGTTGCTTAATTCAATTACAAGTTCTTGTACGACTCATGTCATTGAACTTTTGAGGGGGTGTACGTTGTTGTTTGCCATTAGTAGATATATGTGCTTCATTTCATCTTAAAATTCTTTCTTTCAAAAAAATGTAGTACGTAGATATGTATGTGCAGTTATATTGGCCGGGTTATGTTGGCCGGAGAGAGCATTGTTCATGGTTTCAGAGTACTTATCATGGAATTAATTAGTTGAAGTACTCGTGTTGATTAAAGTCGGCCACCAGCGGATCCAAGCTTCTAATTTGACCTTTTCAGAACTTATTTTTTACTCTTTTACTGCCCTCATTTAGAAGCACTACAGTCTAAAACATACGACTATATTTTGGTCACTCTTAGATGACTTTGAATATTGATCTAGATGCTTAGAAGTAACCAGAAATGGGGAATGCCATGCCCATGCTGGAGGCAGGTGACTTATTAGTTTGAGATGTATATGAGCCCTTGTCTTATCTGTGTTTTAAGCTTTGCTAATTTAGTAGTGATTCCCTATTAAATGCATGTTCTTTGATTTGATATTTTTTTAACATGCTACTATACTTTTGTGGCTGTTAGATGTGTCGATCTAGATGCTCAACAGAGACAAGAAATGCGGAATGTCATGCAAATGCTCGAGGCGGGTGACTTATTAGTTCAGTATGTATATTAGCCCTTATCTTACCCTTTTAACCCTTATCGTTACTTTAGTAGAAACGGGTAGTATTTGGCTGCAGGCCAGGATTACTGCGTTGATGTTGTACTGCTAAATGAAGAAAGCAAAGTGCAGAGCGATGGTCAATTTATTTTTGTTTGTGGGCTTGTTGGGTCTGCGAGATTAACATGTTCTAGGAGGTAGAATAGCATTTGGGTCGGTGTATAACATAAATTCATAATGCTATCAGCATAACACAGATTATTAGAACTCTCCAGAATTTTATGCTCCACATGTGAATACCATTTATGATAGTGTGCATCTGGGTAGGTGTAATGGATGAAGCATTTGTATACGGTAAATTATTTTAGCTGAACACCTACGTCTGAATTTTAAAAGGGCGGCAGATAAGTACCAAACAGCGCGGCTTATGTTTTTAGGTTCACTATTTAGGTTGATTATTGATGGGTTCAGTGGCGACACTGGAATTTGTGTATTATTTTGAAGTTAGCTATGTTTTATTTTTAGAAGTTTAGGAAGCGAGTGGTTGGCAATCATACTTATCAGCTATTGGTTAGAGTATGGTTTTATTACGCTGGCCTTTTTGATAAATGTCGTTAACAACTCTATAATTGGCCATTCTCAATCTAAGTTTGATCATGATAGTTAAAATTCAGTTACTTGGGTATATATGTGGATATAGTGATTTGATCTCACTTCTTGACTGATAAGTTCAGTTTTGATTTCTTCTGTTGTACACTTTAAAACACTGAGTATGATGTTTACGAGTTATACTATTAAAACACTGGCACCATCCTTAAATTTTGCCCCTTCAATGCAATAATTATTTATTTACGAAATGCCATTGGTTAGTGGATTAGATGAGAGAGAGGGTGAGTACAGAAAGAAGGGAGGGGTGTTATGGATGTTAGGCTTCAAGTGGTGCATCGGGGGAGTAGAAAAGAAACAGGTTGATGAAAGTGGAGAGGCAGTTGGTAGAAGAGTGGTGAGATAGTCGGTAGAAGAGGGGAGAGGGGGATGGAGTTGAGGAGGGGAGGAGAAGGAGGGCTTAGACTGCATGTTTGGTCGATGATAGTGGAAAGATAATCTAGCTATTTACTATTAATGTGACACCCTGACCCCATAATAATTGTGATTCCTCCGATGATTACACGTTTTGTTGTCTGATAATAGGTAGGTAGGTGCTGGCTGAGTTCTCTTTACATGTACTTTTGGAGTTGTGTATGTTGAGTTAGGAGATTGTTTTTGTTACTCTTACGTAATTGTGTTTTTTGGGTACCAATTCAGGTTTTAAATAACTGTCGAAAGAGGGATACAACCCGTTTACTACGTGCTGTAAGTTTCTGGAACTAATTTATAAAGTATGTTCTTCCTTTTAGAGTAAATACTTTATCCATGCCCCCGGCCCATTGTAGCACAATGCCACATTCATGTCACTCAGACTTGTGTCTCAATATTTTGCCCTTTCCGGATCAAACAATTTGCAGGATGATCCAAACTAAGAATATTTGGTTTACATACATTAAAATGCTGAAGTTAAATATTTTTTAATTCAAATAAGATGATTTATTAGATGAAAAAATTAGATATTTTGAGATGGGATTAATTTGAGGGAATATAAATAGAGACGATAAATTGTTGGGTGTTTTGTGGGTAGTAATTGTTTTGAGAAAGGCAATTTGACCTCAAAAGATTCAATATCTAAACCGTTTTTTTGTTTTAAGCAAAATATGAATTTGACACACATTCTAACATGGATATGCCCCTTTAACCAAAATTGCGTGAGTGTAAAATGTAAAATTTTATTATTCAGCAGTTTCTATTTAAATTTGCTGTTTTAGTGGCGTGTAGTGGTGGTGGGTCGACATGTATTTTTGCCTATCCAAGCGTTGGTTGGTGGAGGAGTTGCAGGTCTGCCACGATATCTTGCTAAAGGCTTAGCTTCTCAAGTTGTAAGCCTTATTATTCTTCATCCTTGTTGATTCTGAAGTCAAAGCTGAGTATTTTGTCCGACTGAAAGTCTTCTATTGTCCATCTTGACGGTAAGATTTGACCATAGCTGCATTAGCATGTAAAGAGTACTAAGATATGTGCTTATCAAACTATTGATGTTTTTTTTTGCTTAATTTGGGTGTCAAAGTGGCATATATCACATATCATTTGATAAAATTTTCATCGATCATAAAGATATAATTTATTAAATTTCGGTTACGTCAAGTTAGTTTTGTTATGTCTATAGCAAATTACTTCTATGTGATTGAGCTCTTCTATTGTTAAGAGTTACTTCTGGGCGGATGCAAATGGTTATTGGCTAGGTAGCACTTTTGTGGTGGTTGTGTTAATTTACCATGCTTTTCCATTTCCTAGATTTTGTTGATTATTAATTACTACGCTATAAATTTATTTCATAATCATTTGGGTAAGGGTTTAGGCCAGTGGAGTGCTAAATCAAATGCCTAAAATTTCTGGTGACCAAATTCCTACGTATCTGATCTGATGCCTAAGAAAACAAAAGCATGATGTTGTGGTAATTAGAACTCAGGGTAGATATGGTAGATTTTTTTATTATAGGTGTGTTTGCTACCTTTAACACAACCTCTATGTGCTAGGTTTTCCTTGGGATAAAAGAAGGGACTTGATTGTTGATTTGTATAGCATTATGACTGAGGTGATGTAGATACACACACATACACTGTACCTTTGTGACTTTAACCTTGCTCAATAATACGGCTGTACTTTGTTGAAGTTCTCATAAATCTTTCTTATTCTTCAGATGTACTTGTTAAACCACTCCAAGATTATTTAGCACATGAAGAGCATGGTGGAGTACCACAACGAGCGGAGTATTAGGTTTCATGAACATGGTCATCACATCAAATGACCATGCATTGATATACTTTTGTATAGTTAACTATTTTTTATGAGAAATTTCAGTTTTGAGAGTGATATTTGTTGACAAGGAAAAAAAATTGATCAGGATAATTTATGGCGTGAAAGATGACTTTAAAGTATTGTAAGTTATGTTCTCTTAGAAGGTTGTATCCCCCAAACTCTATATATGACATTAGAGTGTGTCAATGAAATTAGTTTTGACAAAAAAATTAACTCAACAAGAGGTCAATATATTATCACTGTCAATCTTATATTCTGAGCAAATAATTTTGTTGCACAATCATTTACTTTTGTTACTCCGTAATTGTATAGAAAAAAGGAAAAGAAAACATGGCATTCATAAAAATCAATTACTCTTGCTTGTGACGGATATATCCGTCACAAGCTTATGACGGGTCGAATCCCTCTCACAAGCTTGCAAGTGAAAAACCAATGATTTTTCACTTGTCCTCTCACTTGCAAACTTGTGAGAGGGATTCGACCCGTCACAAGCTTGTGACGGATAGTGACCGTCACAAATGAGAATTTGTGCATAAAAATAGCATCATAAATGATAAATGAGTAATAAACTATAATAGTAGATCAAGCACCATGAAAATTACGGAGTAGTCTACAATAAAAGTCCATACTTATATTCAAAAGTATAATCTATAGAGATAAATCCCAACAACATATACACTCACACTAAACTAACTGTACCATGCCAAAATTGACAAACCACGCACTACAAAACGTTTCTCATAAAATTTGAACAAATATGAGGGTAGGCCATGTTTATAACAACCATTGTCACATTTGATACAGATTGCTTGTTACATTTTCTCCATTCAATATAAAATTGTGAAATGCAGATATTACTCTCCTACATAACGTAGCAAAGGCCTGAAGTAGCAACTCCTTGCCAATTTGTCATATTCTCATATAAGGACCGACTTGCACCGCAACAACACTAAAAAGAGCTGAAGAAGCCAAATTAAACACAAACCATTAATAATCATTTTTACCCATCAATTCATCATATAGATCAACATCTTGCTTATATCAAATTATTACAGTATGTCAGTATGTAAGAATTTTGAAGTACAACGGCAAGGGAGAAGGTAGGGAAGGGGTATATGCATGCAAAATGAATCAAGAAGTTCTCCCTCAACCTTTAGGTTTTGTAAATGAGCCCCCTCCGCTTCGTTCATGGTTTGGGTTAGGAAATATGATTGCTTTTGCCGATAAAATTAACTCGTTTACAGATATTCATTTCTATTTTGAAATTTCTGCACCAAGTTCTTCTCAATTGTGGACAAAGTATTGAAACTGCGGAATAAAGTAACTTTGAAATAGGGGAATTGCTTACCAGGCCACACTTTCTGCATTGATTCAAGCATGATACAGAATTAATGGATTTGAGAGTAAATTATAATCCTGTAAAAATGTTCATAAGTGTAAGGTTTGGATCAAAAGTTTAATTAGTTATTTGGACTTGCTGTAAAACAATTGCTTTGTAAATCTCGTGACCAATATGCTCAAAAATGCATAACCACTCATCTCATTCATGTGTATATTTTATATATTCTTTGTGAGAAATATTTTGATCAAAAGTAAAGATTTGAGACAAAATGAGTACATGTTTTATAACATTAGTTGCAACCTTAGTATAATAGTTTGAGAAAAAAATATTTACAATTGGGCACTTACATAAAACAAACCAATAAAGATAACAGTAGTAAAATCATATGGAGCAAATGAAGAAAAGCTAGAGCAGTTAATTCATAGGGATTATCATTATAAAAACAATTTTTGGTATAAATAATACTCCGTATAACGCCCATCATCTTGAATCAGGAGAAGCAAACAATACACATGCCATAGGGTCACAGGGATATATAAATTGTATCAATGCCTATTAGAGTTTGTTTTAAAGGTAGTAGGCAAAATCCATTTAACCCTTAGTCCCGGTCATTTGTAATGATTGGGACAAAGGGAGTTTATCATATCTCAACTGGTAATTGGAATGGACAATTAAGCATACTGGTGTGAATGACGCAATGAACTTTAAACTTGAGCATCTCTCGATTCACTCTCTCTTGTCGTATCCTCTATAAAATTAAGCGAACATGCATAAATAAACAAAAATAACATAACCATGAAAAAGATAGACCTAATCGGCAATCTTCTCTATAAAAATCCAATCATATCAAACGATAATCATGCAAAAAAATTGTAAAAATGAAACAATACAAAGGATAGTGATAACCTTTATTGCTTGGATAAGTGTTAGCGATGTATTCGTGTTCTCGTATCTAGGCTAGCTATGATAACATTTACTTGATCATATTTCAAGATTTGTTTTCATGAGTGAATTGTTTGATTTTGTTGAGATTTAGAGGGAATAAGGGAAATTAGGAGGGGGGATGGAAGGAAGGGTAGAGATTTTCTGCTTTATTATGCTTGATTGTGTTCAGATTGATAAGGAGAGAGGAAGCTAGATGAATATGGAGAAGAATTCAGAGGGGGAATGAAGAAAGGTAGATTAAATTTCTGCTTTATTTTGTTCATATTGATGGGGAGTGAGTTGAAGAAAGGGTGTGAGGGAAGGAAGAAGGGCTTTGCATGGTAACCGTAATCCGTCATTTATTTTTGCTTTATGAGACAAGCGAGAAATCCACAAAGCATTATTAAATGTTTAGTTATTACTTGTTTAGATTCCAGGTTTCGTACCATATGATCATTTTCAAAAGAGATCAAAGGGGAAAAAAAAGGATGGGGGAGAGGTGAGAACGAAGGAGCTTATGCTTGTTTTTAAGAGAGAGAGAGAGAGAGAGAGAGAGAGAGAGAATGGGGAGTGAGCTTATGGCATGCTCAATATTGAGGGATACCAAATGAAGGTAGGAAGATGGAAGATGGAAGGGGGGGAGGAGGGGAGAGTAGATAAGAAGAGGAAGGGAGCGACATGAGGGATACCAAATGAAGGTAGGAAGGGATACTCTGTACTTGGTTTTGTTTAGATTGGGATATGGGGAGGGGAGGGTTAGGGGAGTTGAGGGACGGAGGGATCGAGCGATAGTTTATGCTTGGACTTCTTCACATTTAGAGAAAGTGAGGGGAGCGAAGATGGGTAGATGGGCAAAGGCTGGCAGGGAGAAAGAGCGTATGAGCTTGGTGTTGATCGAAGAGATGAGGATTAAATAAGAGATTGGAGGAGGGTAGGACAGAGAGAGAGGGGGGGGGGGGGGGGGGGGGGGGGGGGGGGGGGGGGGGGGGGGGGGAGAGAACGTCATTCTCTTACTTGCGTGGCGTACATGGGTTCAGTTTTCTTTACACCTGCTTTTAGTAGGTGTTGTGTATGTTGAGTTATGAATTTATTTTGTTACTCTTACGTAATTGAGTTTTATATACCAATGCAGGTTTAAAATGGTACCATTGAGAGAAGGATACAATTCGTTTACAATGTGTTGTAAGTATTTTGAATTCCCTTTATATTTATTTGTTTCAAAGTTGTACCCTACATCTCCAACAAAAGTAGCAGTGCATACGGCCAATACGGGTAGAGGTTCTGAAGCCATATATTTAAGAGGGTTGCTATAAATGATTGAAGTTATAAAACGATAAAATTATCGGGAGTTCGTAATAAGATATGTTTTTGTTGGTTTTTGTTTATAACGATGTTTTATTTATTTTGTTGTTGTATTAAGGTGTTGGATGATCCTTAGGATTTGAGGTGAGGGAGGGGGATAAAAGAAGGGAGAGGGAATGAAGTGAGTGAGAAATAGTCCCTGCTTAGCTTTGATAAGTTTGAGACAGAAGGTGTGTGTGTGAGAGAGAGCGAGAAATAGAAAGAGAGAGAGACAGAGAGAGGAAGAAGAAGTCTTTCGTTGATGTTTGAAGGATTGATATAGAAGTTGTGAAAGGGAGGGGAGTAGAAGGTGTGAAAACGAGAGGAGAGTGTACGTGATTGATTGATATTGTTCAAGTTGATTGATACATATGGAGAGGGATGGATAAACGAAAGAGTAGGGGATCAGAGGGACGTAAAACACTAAGGGAAATAGAATGGAGGGAGCGATGGATAGTCGTTCGATTTTGTAGATGAGGAGGGGGAATAAAGGGAGGGATAGAGAGCCCTGCTTTATTGTACTTGATTGTGTTCATATTGAGAGGGGGGGGGGGGGGGGGGGGGGGGGGGGGGGGGGGGTGTGGGGGGGGAAGGTAGAGGAATATGAAGAAGGAATAAGAGGGGAAATGGAGAAAGGTAGATTAAGTTTCTGCTTGATTTTTTTCATATTAGGGATTACAAAACAATGTGTCTTTAAATAAGTAATCGATGAAGCATCTTAGGGGATTAGAAGACCGCGCGACTAATAATGGGACTGGGAGGGGAGAGAGGGGGAGGTGAGAGGCAGAGAGATATAATTCACGGAGGGAATGATAGTGGGCGGTGGTGGGGATGAGTAAGACGAGACAGGGGAGAGAATGAAGCGAAGAAATCATAGGCTTGCGTGATTTTGTTCAAAATGACGGTGAGGGAGAGTTAACCTCCGATGAGATCGTTTACTATGAAAGGTGAAAAAAGAGGACAAATAGGGAGAACAATGATAAAAGAGTTATAAAGGAGTCACCAAAAATAAATGTTAGAAGATATATAGTTGTGGATATGTGAAATATGATTTACCCATATGTCGATCGGTGTTTTTAAATTCAAATCAATCTAAGATACAAGGCCAGGGAGAGGAAGGTTT
Organism: Heliosperma pusillum; assembly: GCA_022085475.1. NCBI lineage: Eukaryota > Viridiplantae > Streptophyta > Magnoliopsida > Caryophyllales > Caryophyllaceae > Heliosperma > Heliosperma pusillum. Next base: position 109,645 of record JAIUZE010066387.1, read on the forward strand.
AGTGAAGTAGAAATAGAAGGATTAGGAGGAAGGGGAGGATGAAAATGGAGAGGGGAAGGAGGAGGGTAAGCGATATGATAATTATACCTCCACTTAGAATCATACTACAATCAACCCAAAAAGTTTAAAAGGATTTCACGGGGATAAACGGGCCAATGAAGTAGATGAAATAGGGTGATAGTCAGGATTCTGAAAGTTATATGAGATACATTATTTCGCTAGGATAAGGGGATAAGCAAGTCCATTTTATTTACGCAAGATACATCGTTTCACTAAAAATCACGGAAAACAAATTCGGAAATTGGGAGACCGCGTGCCTTGGCGCCTATCCAACAATCAAACCTGCAACGACGCACCACTTAGTATGCGCGTGCCGTATTAAGTGTCGTATTTTTTTAACCAAGATTTCAACCACATAACAACGCATATAAGAACGTTCGAAATAGGAACAAGGAAGACGACAACATGTCAACTATTTCAACATAAACAACTATAATTAGAGTAAGCGACACGACATCTTAGGGATAGATAATCACACGCCTTAAAATAACGAATCGAGAAGACATCTTAGGAAATTGGAAGACCGCGCGCCTTGGCGCGCGGTCAGACAACTAGTTATTACAAACGCAATAAACCAGAGTATAGATTTAACATTTGAATAAGAGGACCAATTCACTATATTTTGACCAATTTATATTGTCACAGACTCACGAAATTGAACACTTAATGACACACAATTTATATACACATGTATCTTAGGATAACAACGACTATTATGATCCGTGCATTTTTTGCACGAGTGTAAAACTAGTAATTATAAAAACTCAAATAAATGAAGCATTTTAAAATGGATATAAAATATTAAAAAAATTAATAGAAAAAATAAAAACCGTTAGGATTGAATTGATTTATAAATAGTTTATAATTTGTATGACTAATTTGCAGAGTAAGATATGATTTTTCGTTACTTTGAAAGCTAACCATTTGTAGCAGATGGGTTGGTAAGTATATATTTCGTTATTGATATGATGTGTATTATGCTAAGTACCAACATATTCATCCAATATTATAAAACATGAAGAAAATCTTCTTAATTTCACAAATGGCTGAAAGTATCAAATTTCGTGTAATCGGATATTTTCTATCACTTTGTCTTAGTCTTTTGGATAATTTTTTTTTATTTCTCTAAGAAACAAAGGTTAATAAAATATTAGGTCGAAGGGAGTATCTCATGGTTAAACTTAGATGACACGAGTTAGGCAATCTTCAATCATATCATCACTACAAAAAACGAACACAATAATTAACAAGGGACAATAGAACTTGTGATAGAATTAAATGGCTACACTTCATAACTAAAGAGATATGTAGCACTAAAACGGATACAAATACGGATACAAATATAAAACAGACTCGTGATACAATATCCAGTGAAATATAGGACACAAGACACACTTTTTACATTTAATCCAATATATACTTTATAGTTATAAAAATACAAATTTATTTTTGTAAAAGTATATTCTAAGCATATTCTAAATATCTAAAACATAACGTTAGATTAAAAGTAACCCATATTCGAATATGTACAGCAAATCAGTCATGTAGTCAAAGATAAGTATGTTTTTATGATCAAAGGTCTTTAAGTTACATCATATGTTATCTATATTGTGGCGAGTTTAAGTGCCCTCGCGTATCTAAGGAGTGTCCAAACTTACAAATAAAAAAAAACAAGACACGTTTTATTAAGTGTCAGGCACGTATTTCGGGGTGAAATGTGGGTGTCGGACACAGACACGATAGAAAATATATGTGATAGGGCTACCTAGTTCATGAGTTAGTCAATTGTAAGTTGTAACTAGTGAAATCAATTCCATTCTACATGTATGTTCTTTTTTTATATGATATGAAAACAAGCCATTGATTTATCTAAAAGTTGAAGCAACTTCCTTATTATTAATGAGATTGAAAGGGCAAAATAATGTTGACATGGTGCAGAATTGTAAAGGAACTTACATACTAGTACTTCTCGTGTTTTTCTAATATGCTAATTTTCTAATATGCTTGTGCTTATATTTAATTTGAAGTATCAACTCATTTCGTATTTCATGCAATGCACAAGTCTACTAAAGTATTGTCAATATAAGTTTACTTTAGTAAAATAATTCTAAATTGCTTTATTCCTATTGTTATTTTTTTTTTCTTAAATTTACTTTTCCTTTATTTTGTCATAATACTAATTTTATTTGCAAGTGACTTAATTCATTAGTTTGCACTCATTATAAATAAAACTATTAGATTAAATTCTAAAGAGTTTGAAAATCTAGCCCATACAAAGTTTTTTATATATAGGCCTTTTTCGAGCGATATTAGGGCTTCCATATCATGTTTTTCAGTTTTTGAAAAGTATATTTTTCGATCTTGCAAGATGACGAAAAAAATACTATGTAATATTTTTAATATCAAACCTATTATTTACGTAATAAAATTGTTTGAGTATCAATATAAAAAAAAATACAAAACATTTCAAAACTTGCATATTTGGATTTGTGGCGAATAAATGCTTTCACTTAATTATAAATTTTATATTATTTACTACCATATTATTGATAATAGGATATAACTAGAGTATAAGTATGTGAAAATCAAATAAATGACTTTTAAAATAATTTTTATTTTTCTAATATTAGTATAATATTTTAGTAACAATAAAAAATTAATTATTTTATCGAAAAAAGATGGTGTACCACTTATTATTTTATTTGTACCACATTGAAGAATAATGTAGGTGTGGTGAATATACTAAATATAAATAGTAGAATTGTCCTACATCGGAAAGTTATCATAAGGTGGGAGTGCTCCTATGATTATAAATAAGGGTCGTCCTTGAAATTAAGTATCAACCCAAATTCTTTTGTGACTCTTAAGTAATGTATTACAGAGCTCTTAAAAGTTTATATTATTATCTCCATCAAAATTTAATTTAGGACTATATCATAAGTAATATTTTCAATATAAAAAATAAAGTGGGGAATATTTTAATTATTATAATATATTTTTTGTATATTATATTCAAGTGATGTTTATAATTTTGATATAAAAATCTTTACATTTCATTTTTAAAAAAAAAATTAATGTAAAATAAACTATTAAAAAAATATCATTAGATTCCTGGTAAAAAAACAAAATGTTATCATTAGAGTATAGAATCTCATATTATTTGCAGATAATTGGTGTAATTCTTAGTATGTTATTTGTCCCATATTAAAATAATAATGTGGGTGTGGTGAATATACTACTTATAAATAGTAGAATTGTCTCACATCAGAAAATTATCATAAGGTAGGTAACCATATGATTACAAATATGAGGCATCCTTGGAACTTATGTGTCATCTCATCAACACAAAATCTTTTGAGTCTCTTAACTATTTTATAAAGATGATTACATATTAGTCATCTTAACAAACAATATTATAATAACTTTATTTAATACAATCAATATTACAATAACTCTATTTAAGACAAAATCACAACCTAAAATATAACAGTGATTACATACCAAAATTGGCTATTAATATGTCATAAATGATGGTAGTCTCTACTAAAATAGAATTTTATAAATTATAATAAAATCATGTAATTTATAAAAGGATCGTGATTTTACAAACAACCCAATAATTAACATTTTTTTAGAATTAAATTTTCTAATTTAAAATATTGGTAATTATTAAGCCTCATAACATTTGAACTAAAATACTGTAAGTTTCTTAAACTCGATATTAGACACTTCTAATATCATAATACATTTAGTTTACTCTTAAACTAAATAGATCTTATGCATGCATAACAAAATGAGACAAAGAAATAGAAGAAACAATTTCCTTACATTGAATATAAACAAAATGGGCAAAATATTTAGACACCTTCCAAATATTGTTCTTGAGCTTAAATAAGAAGGATGATCTTCCAAGTTTCAAATTAGAAACTCTCCAATTAGTTGCACCCAAGACTACCCTTAATCTCTACAAAATACTACACTAGTATTAAATAGTAGAAGCCCTTATTATGAACTAATAGATATATTACTACCCTTAGTAATGATATTATTAGTGTAGGAACACAAGAAGAATTTCTTAAATTTCTTTTAGTGAGAGATAGAGATTTTGTAGAAAGATGAGCATACATGCAAAATATGAGATGTTATGGTATATATTAAGAGGGAAAAACAAGCCCTCTTTGGCTTGTTAAAACCGGTCACCCACACCCCACATGGGTGGGGTGTTGTCACTTCCAATTGTTCTTAACAATGTAAAAAGATTGAGTGTTGGTAATAGTTTTGGGTATGATTATGCCTAATTCCTAATTAGAATAATACACAAAAATAATCACCCTTTTGTACACTACCAAAACCGGTGCACCCTTGTAATATGGGTGTCCATTTTATTTTTGCAATTTGTCATTTGTCACAAGTGTGACATGTGACATGTAACATGTAATTTTGCTTATAAATGTGCATTTAACCAATTTAAATGCAATTTCATAACAAATAAATTAGACTTAACATTTTAAGTCACATTTTATAATTACATGTAAATAAAATGGGTCCTCTCATATTTGGTTAAAATAATCTACAACAGTTTGTAATTATAATCGACCAATTTCACTTATCTCAAATGTTTCATAAACATAATGCATTATTAGTAATATAACAATTAAATTACCAAAATGAATCTTATTTAATCATATTACAATAAGACATATTTCTCACTCACAATTTAAACTTGGTTCATTTTAAGGGATTAATTAATCTGTATCACTATACAATTAATTAATGTACATGATTAGGGGATTGTCCTTTAGGTGTGACCTCAAGGGATCAACTGATCACCACCGTCATACGACAGTAACGTCAAACTCAATTGAGCCAATCATTACCGATTTATGTTGACCAGTTGACAATAATAACCATCATCCCTTTGTATTCTTATTATTGAGATTTAATTATGTTATCGCACTATTGTTGAGGACATTTACTCCAACAATCTCCCACTTGTCCGAGACAAGTGTGCGTCACCAATTCTCTTGTCCTATTACAATATCTCCCACTCAATGCAAGGTGTCTTGCAGGTCGTACTTGCATTTGATCATATCAAGAGTGGTTTCCTCGATCTAGAGAGTAACTGTCTGACCGGAATTATCTACCATAGATACCTTCCGAGCGTGGCCACGCATTTTCACCTTACTCCTCCTCGAGTGGCCTTGAGATTTAAAACAACCCTGACAAGGGGTGGACAATTCCTATCGCACTATTCCCTTTGCATAGCCACAGCTCATCATGACCCAAAAGATGCCCATTTGACCCCAGTTATGAAGGTGGTAGAGCATAAATCAAAGTCACTCTGAAACTGTGCCACCTTAGGCAATCATTCTTTAGTTAAAGAATTGACTCAAAAGAATACTAGTAGCTCTTGCCACGACCAGGCTACTAGAATTGCCAGAATTCTATAAGCGGTCACTGCCCGACAGATTGTCCCTTACACTCTGTCTATGTGATCGATTGGTCATCCCTTATGACCCTATGACACTTGAACTTGCCATCAATCGCACCACAATCTAGTCACTTCGAGATGTCATCTCATATAAGTGACTAGGGGCCTATGCTATGTTAATCCAGTCCATTTTAATGAAGTCCAAAATTGTCTCTACAGTCCATTTGGATATAACAAAGCACAAAACAAGTTTTAGAAACTCAAACGATAAATGTGATTATCATATATGAACAATCAACACAATGTTATTGCTTTATATCATATAATCTAAATTTTATTTCGTCCATGACAATTCATGACGATCTTATTAAATGCAATAAAGGATTGGGTAGTGAATATACCATATATTCATTTATTCCAACCTTGTGAATTGCTTTTTCCTTCCATCCAACGTTATTCCTAATAACATGAATTCATCTACGTACATGTCTAGATCTCTATCTAGCGTTGGGCTCTTTAACTTGAAAGATACTCCTACTCGTTATCATGATAACTAATAGGTATTTAGGTGAAAGGATCTACTATTAGTTCCTTTCAAACCACCTTATCCTCATCATATGTACTAGGTCTATATTTGTAGAATTTATAAGGATTGACTCTTCAATCATTCTTTTAGTTATTCGCTTCTTGTATAACAAAAGTACGCCTAGGATTTCGATAAATCCTTATAAGTTTGGAAATTTGGGTTTGTGTAACCTTTACCACATTGTCAAATTTTCTCTACCAAACACAAGAATGTATCCCTAGTTCTCCTCGAGAACTCTACGGATGTTCTTGTAGGCTATCCAATGACTCTCACATAGGTTGATTTGCTTTTGGCTTGTCATGCTCACAGCATACAATTTATTTAGGTACGTGTATGTAATGGCATACATGATTGGTCTCATGTGATCAACAATTCTTAGTTTCAGTGGATGACTATGACCCTTTCATAGTGATCCCACTTTTATCCACATAAACAACCTATTTAACTTGTTGAAGAGATTAAGGATCTTATCGATATAATATACCTTTTAAATGCCAAGCTAAAATCTTCTATTCCACAATAGATTTTGATTTCAGTATACATGTTGCCCTCTTTCATCCAACATTAAAATCCAACCACTCCTTTCAAAAAGGTAATATGAATATGTCACTCTTAATGAGTGAAACGTCATTCACGTGGAAAAAAATTTCTCCCACTGAACTTCATGTCTTTACATGATGACTTAAACTCCCACTTAACTTCATGTCTATACATGACTTTAACTCCCACTGAATTCCATGTCTATACATGACTTTTCGACAATTCGAGTGAAACCCTTCTTCTATCTTATAATAGAAAATATCATCATAACCTCTAGGTAGATACATACAATGGGCTTGTGTCATGTACACATCTCATTCCAAATCCCTATTTGGACATGTAGTTTTGATGTGTATCTTGTACACACCTATTATGAGGTATTTCATTGATGATTTGGATCTAAGCATAGTTACGCATTAACTTAGCTTTTGTAGACATCTACATGTCTATCTATGCAACCACAATTGGACAACTCTAAATAAAACATTTTCTTTGCATAGATTCCATATAGTTTCATAAGTTTCTTATGTTAGAAAATCAAAATTTTAGGAACTAAAATTTCTAGGTGCTTCCACTTTCATAGATTATAATCTTATTATCTCAAGAAAATTTTCTTTTGGTCTCCTCATTAGTCTTGAGTCTAACCTAAGAACATTTTCTTTTGGTTTTCTCACTAGTTCCTAACTAGTTTTCCGTTGTGGCTTATTTTCTCCCACTCTATCTTTAGAAAAATACAACTATTTTCTTTAAAGATAGCCTTATGAGCCACAAACAATTTTGTACCCATACTTGTAAGGGAGGTAGAAGTATCACAACATGACTTTAAGTGATCTACTAAAGACTTCTTTGTAAAGACATCGAATCTTAGCTTCAAAATAGACTAGTTCTATAAGAGCTAAAGAGGTGAACTCATATTCATGTCATTTACTTTCTTTATAAGTGGTATGGCCAATTGGTTTGGTAGATTTCCTATTTTGAGTTCAATAACTCAATTTTTGACTTAGCAATTGATCTTTCAAAGTGAGAATCGAATTCTTAGCCTTTTTTTATTATAATGATCCCATCATCATAATATTAACATGATCAATTTGAGTCGATATAATTTATGTTATTATTTTCAAGTAGAGTATAATGACAAGTTTTAGAATGAAAAAGTTTCATAAACCGAGTGACTTGGGTTGAAAACCAAGTCACCAATATCCAATTACAACCAATTGTTCATAAAAGGAAATAAACAAATTTCCATTGTCAAACAAGGAAATAAAGAGTTTCACAAAATACAACCCAAATAAGGAAGACAAAACAAAATGAGTCCAAGCTTCCTTATGTCTTCATCCATGGGTGGCTACTTTAGCTTCCCTTGAAGAATTTCTTTAGGCTTGCTTGTCCTTGCCCTTGTCCTTGCTTGGGTGCCCTAATTACAATTAAAAGGGTAAGAATCACAACTTGTATCTATATACCAAAGTTGAGATCATAACATAAAAGATAAGGATGAAAATTTACCAACGGAAACAATTTTCTCGGCTTTGATATCTCCTAGATACTTGGGGCAATTCCTCTTCCAATGCCCTACGCCATTACAATAATGGCACTTGTCCTCGGTTGAGGCACCTTTCTTAGGCTTGGGTGAGCTATTCTCAATAGCTTTTCCCTTGCCTTTGTAGGTGGAGGGCTTCTTCCCTTTGCTTGCACTTTTTTTTAACTTCCCCTTACTCTTGTTATTGATGTGAAGTACATCCTTGGTGGTGCTAACATTTAGCCCTCATGTACTCAAATTGATTGAGCATCTCGAGATACTTCCACTTTAGTGTACGACACAAGTGTTTCACTTTTGTGAATGGAACAAGCGTTGTATCTTTTTATGCCTTTACTTGGTCAATGGTTATCCATACCAATCAAAGGAAATTATATTCTTGACCTAAACTAGTGATTACTTGTCATATAGATTGTAAAAGGCTCAGAATTGGTGACCCTAATCTAATCTTAATTCTGGATTGTGTAGCACATTAAGAGGCTAGTATTGACAACTATCCCTAAACCATCTGATTTTGAATCTTATGGTGCGTGCGAATCTTGTATTCAAGGCAAGATGATTCGTGCCCTTTTTATGTAAAAGGAAATCGAACTAGTGAGTTTTTGGCCTTATTACATTAGAATATGCGTGGTCCAATAACAAACACAACCAGAGATGGTTATGACTATTTCAATTTATTTACCAACGATTTAAGTAGATATTATATTTGATTCTACTTAATGAGGTACTATGAGAAATCTTTGAAAAGTTCAAAGAGCTTCAATGTGAAGTAGTTAATCACCAAGAGTATTAGACAAGGACTTACGAGTAAATCGTAACTGTAAATATCTAAGTATTGACTTTGATTTTCACCAAAAGTATTGTGAAATAGTTTCACGAGTTAACTTCTCTAACATACATTATGAGATAAGGTGTTGTTGAATAGAGATACAAAACCTTATACGATATGGTTTTGTCTTTGTCAAGTTAATCTGAGCCACTTGACTAACTTTGGGATTTTATTATTTTGTCTGCTATTTCTTTTCCCACCATATCTAAGCACAATTAAAACAGTCGGATTTTGTTTGATATACGATATGGATAGGTAGCGTACCTAATTTGTAAATTATCCGTATGAAACAAGTGCTCAATAATCCTACGTTAACAACGAGAACAAAGCGTTTGTGACTCGTAATGCTGTCTTTCAATAAAAATACGATTATTTCTTGATAAGACAGAGTGGGAGAAAATGTTTTAGAGCCACAAACTGAGCATATGGTCCGGAAAACGTTTCCTCATTGCTTGTTCAGTAGTTGTTTCTTCGGAACCTAAGAGGTCAGGTGGAATTTTATCACTCCTTAATAGTGATGAATTCTAATCTGTGACTTATAAAAGACTGTTTCTAGTCCCAACTTCTTGCTATGGCTTAGAGTCATGCGATTCGTAATGGACTCCATGCATGATGGTCAGGTATGTGACCTGGTAAATTTTACTTGAAGAAGTACGACCTCTTCAATGTAAATTGATTTTTAAGATCGAAATTTGCATGGATGAACATTAAAATGTTTTCAAAGATAAATTGGTAGGCAAAGAGTTTTGCACCAACCTTAATTCTTTGATCCATTCGAATATACTTAGCGATTACAGCATATCATAATAGTATGATGTCAATTGGACCTCAAGAACCACCTTCTTGAATACGATTCTAGAAGAGGTAGTATATTTTATATTCACCTGTGGGTTCGTAGATCCTAACTATCCTAAGTTAATTTTGCAAGCTTAAGAGGATGTCTTAAGTAAGCACTAAAGAGTTGGAATTAGTGTGTCAATCATGTCATAAAATATTTCTCGATATCTCGAGGAATTATGTTTATACATGAAGTTTAGTGGGAGTAATATGGTTTTCATCAGTTTTATATGTGGAGACATCTTGATCATTTTAGATGATGGAAGATTTTTTGAGAAGTAGAATACATCTCTTAGATATCTGGATTTATGGAGATAAATTGAAAAGGATATTAGCGTTGAGTCAAAATTCTTATATTGATAAGATCTTTGACTAGTTCAAGGAAGTTGAACACATGATAATTGATTCCTTTTTGCTTCCGCTGCGGGATCAATTATATACGATGTGATGTATACTCAATCCGACATTTCGCATGCTTTGAGCATGACAAGTCGTTTGCAATCAAATCCAAGTGAGAGTCACTTGATAGCCATAAGGAACATTCTTAAGTACTTGCGAAGGACTAAAGATATGTTCCATGTGTTTGGAGTTTATAGTGTGTTGTATGTAAGGGTTTACACAGACTTCAGTTTCCAAACTGATCAGGCTGTGTTTTATAGAAGATTTATCTGTTGGAAGAGTTCCAAATAGAAAAGACTATTGGAAAGGTTCCAAGTAGGAGTGACATTTTCAAAGATAAATGTCATGTATCCGCTGGAAGTGTTCCAGGCAGTTTATCATTGCGGATTTCACAACGGAAACAGAGTACATTGCATCATGTGATGATGTATATGAAAGTAGCTTGGATCAGTATTGGACGGTCTAGAAGTAGTTCCTATAGCTGTATATCCTATCCAATTATACTGGTAAAACAGTGGGAGCTACCTTTAGGCCAAGAGTCCTAAGTCTAGATTCAAACCTAGACATTTACCCAGAAAGTTTTATGTAATATGAGATTACGTAGACAAAGAGAAATAGCAATCAGAACGATTGGAAAGATGCAAGTATTGCTAATCCATTAGCCATGCCTTTTGCAGGCTGAACATGATAGTCATGTCATTTCAATGGGATTGAAATATATACCTGAATTGCTAGAGATTATGAGATATGAAATTATTGATAGCGTATCAATTTTTCCAAATATTTGATAATCGCATTCATTGTTAGAGTTTCATTAAAACTCTTTTATTTAGTTTGACTAAATTTTAATACTTTGTTTATCCGAATTGGTTGAAAGAAAGGTTGAACCCAATTCAAGTGAATAGGATGAACTTAGTGTTTTGTCCCTAGTCACTCATTTGAGGTGACGTCTCGAAGTGACTAGATTGTAAGTCGATCGATGGTTGGTTCAGCACCATGGGGTCATGGAGATGACTGGTCCTTTACATAGACAGACTGTTGAGACACTATGTCGGGCAGTGACCATAATAGAGTCCCTTATCAAATTGTTAAAGCCTGGTCGTGGGGGGACTTCTATTTTATTCCTATGAGTCGATTCTTTAGACAGGCGACCATTTATCTGACTCGGTGTAGTTTCCGATTGACTTTGGTTTTTTTGTCCTAGGTCGTGCCGTGAAACGAGGCCGATGAACATCTTCTGGGTCATGGTGATCTGCATCATACAGTGTAACATGGGTCAACAGAAATTGTCCACCCACGTTGGATATTAACATCTTCGGGCCGCTCGGAAGAGATCTCTGGTAGATTTTCCGGTCAGACAGTTACTCTCCCAGATCGAGAAAACCACTCTATTTATAAATTTTCCATCGCAAGTGCGACCTGTAAGACACCTTGCGATGAGTGGGAGGATGTGACGCAAAAGAGACAAGAGAATCGGTAGCACACAACTTGTCGAGACAAGTGGGAGATATTGTTGGAGTAGGAGTCCTCCACAATAGTGTCGCTACATACACAATTTGTATCGGACAAGTGGGAGATTGTTGGAGTAAGTGTCCTCCACAATAGTGCATTTATATAATAAATCTCATTTGGAATATACGTGGCATGATTAGTATATTTTGATACTCCACGTCAGTTGATTAACGTAAATCGTTAACGCTCGGCTGACTAGAGTTTGACGTTATTGTCGTATGACGGTGGTGATCAACTGATCCCTTTAGGTCACACCTATAGGATGAGACCCAAATAGAATACTAATTATTTGTATACGATACAGTTTAATTAGAGCATTACATATATTTGATATGTACGTTTAGTTACGAGAGTTATTTATTGGAAATTGAGTTGCGAACTCATTCCACTTAAGTTTATTAGTCAATTATACGATAACAGACTGAATAAATATTACGTTTTATTTTAATACGATTAAATAAGAGTTAATTTAATGATTAATCGTTAATTCATTAAATTAGTTGAGGTTATGCATATATTTTGAGGTAGAGGTAATTAGTTAATTATATTTACAAAGAGTTGTAAAATTAATTAACTGGACATTGTGGGATCCATTATATATTGATATAATGGTAAAATATCACTTAAAAGTTAAGTATATAATTTGAATCATATAATTGTTATATGATCAAATTAACACTTAATTATACTAGATAATTAAGCATATGATTAACAAGTATTTGTGGGACAAATATCGAAAATCAAAATGCACCATTATAGGGAATAATGGACCGGTTTTGAGTACATGGAAGAAGCTTGTGTGTTATTCTTTTCTAACACACAATCAACTATTTGATGGTGACATGTCTTCCATATTTTAATCATCATAACCACCCTTACACACTACCATTATGTATGTGATTATTTTGAGCAAAAATAAGAGCTATGTTGAGTGCTATAACCGCCAAATGCTCTATATAAGAGCATTTTTGGTTGTTCATTTGACTAGTTGATTTTTATGCTTATTTTGCTTCTTCTCACTAAAAACTCAACTTCTCTCTAAACACTCTTATACACTAATATTCTCTACATATTACTAGTGTAGTAATACCATAATAATAGTAGTATTTATCTTACTTATTATCTAGTTAATAATAAGCTAAGATTTTTGGGTTTAATCTTGGGTGCAACAAGAAGGAGACCTTCTACTTTGGAGGTTGTTTTATGGAGGATCATCCATTAATTTCATGCTCAAGAACAATAAGAAGGAGTCCTTATTGTGCCCATAGTGAACCGAAAATACCCAATGTAAGGATGTTTTCGTCTTATCTTTTCTTTTATACTTTTGTATTTGCATGCATTATAACTAGATCCTAAATCATTAAGTTAATGTAATTTAATGAACTAATTAGAAGAGTCTAGTTAGAGGTCTAGGACGTTCACAATCGATAAAGCTCTATGCGTTCTAGGTGCTAGTGTAAGCGTCATGCCCTATTCCATACGCGAAAAGTTGAATATGGGAATTCTCAAATGCACTAGTATCACTCTGCAAATGGCAGATCATTCTCTAAACCAACCTATGGGACTTTTAGAAGATGTGCCTGTCAAAGTAGGGAGGTTTTTCGTTCCCGTCGATTTCATTGTGCTAGACATGGCTGAAGATTCGCAAATCCCTATTATTTTAGGAAGACCATTTCTACACACTGCGGGAGCAGTAATCGTTGTCAAGAATGGAAAATTGACACTAGAAGTAGGTGATGATAAAGTCACCTATAACTTAAACAGTGCAATGAAAAGCCCTATGCTTGAAGAGCCTTGCTGTTTCCTTGATATTGTCGACTCAATTATTGATGAATCTCTGTATGCATCAATAATTGAGGATCCTTTAGAAGCAATCTTATTGTTGGAGGATATCTCTGAGAATGACAATTTTGAGATCAGTGAGCTGGAAAAGGACCTGACTGGAAAAGAGATACCGTCCGAAGAAGTTGAAGTGTTCATAAGCTTAATTGATACTCCTGCCAAGGCAGAAGTACATAAACCTGAACTAAAACCTCTTCCCTCAAATCTAAAATATGCCTTTTTAGATGAATCTGAATATTGCCCAGTCATAGTGAGTGCTCTCCCAGATTAAAATCAGTTAACCTCACTATTGACTATCTTAAAAAAACATAGAAAGGCAATAGGATACAAGCTTGAAGATTTAATAGGCATAAGCCCCGACTTTTGCATGCATAGAATCAACTTAGAAGAAGGCCAAAAACCTTGCGTTCAAGGTCAACGTCGCCTTAATCCCAACATGCATGAAGTAGTTAAAACTTATGTTATGAAATTGCTAGATGCTGGCATAATCTATGCAATCTCTGACTCAAAATGGGTTAGCCCTGTTCAAGTTGTTTCCAAGAAAGGAGGAACAACAGCAGTCAAGAACGAGAAGAATGAGCTCATCCCCACAAGGATTGTGACGGGATGGCGTATGTGTATTGACTACAGAAAGCTGAATCAATCAACTAGGAAAGATCACTATCCTCTACCCTTCATTGATCAAATGCTAGAGAGGTTAGCTTGTCACAAGTACTTCTGTTACCTAGATGGTTACTCAGGATTTTTCAAAATCCATATCCACTCTGAGGACCAAGAGAAAACCACTTTCACCTGTCCCTATGGTACTTTCGCTTATCGCAGAATGCCATTTGGCTTGTGTAATGCACCTGCCACTTTCCAGCGTTGGATGACTAGTATCTTTTCATATTTTGTTGAAACTATCATGGATGTATTTATGGACGACTTTAGCGTTTATGGCATTTCCTTTGATAATTGTTTGACAAATCTATCGAGAGTTCTAAAACGCTGTGAAGAAGTCGATCTTGTTCTCAATTGGGAAAAGTGTCACTTCATGGTGAACGAAGGTGCAGTTTTAGGACACATTGTTTCAGAAAAAGGTATAGAAGTGGATCGAGCCAAGATCCAAGTTATTGAATAGCTGTTACCCCCTGCGAATGTAAAAGGAATCAAAAGTTTCCTTGGCCACGCCGGTTTCTACCGACGATTTATAAAAGACTTCTCAAAAATATCCAAGCCCCTGACTGAGCTCCTTTTTAAGGATGCACCTTTTAATTTCACAAAGGAATGCCTTGAGACATTCAACAAAATCAAACGTGCTTTAATCACCGCACCTATAATCCAGTCACCTGATTGGAATCTGCCCTTTGAACTGATGTGCGATGCGAGTGATTATGCCGTAGGAGTTGTTTTAGGGCAAAGAAAGGAAAAGTTCCTTCATGCAATTTACTATGCTAGTAAAACCCTAGATCCTGCCC
>JAIUZE010066388.1:0-60186 GCA_022085475.1 Heliosperma pusillum
GACTCGAGTTACAGTCGACTATTGGCCGTGCTAAGAACTTATGCCTGTTTATAGAAGTATTGGTCTTTCATGTTTGTATGATTCTATGAATCTTAGAAGGTGAGATGCAAGCCGGCTAAGGTTGATAGAGTTTGGATTAACGGTTGTTAACTGATTCACATGATATTATGTTGGATTAGGGTTTGAGTGTATCACGGCCATGTTTCAAAGAGGAACCTCTGAGCTAGCATACCAGCTTCCCTACCTCGTGTTATAGTTTATTATCGGATTCACATGATAGCTTTCATATGCTAGGTTATATGTTAGTTAATTGTTTCATAACATGAAAAGCATATCATATATGTTAAGGTTTTGTATTTTCCATATACATTGCTTTTATGTTATTCATGTTTTATTAAACTCGACATTTCGTGGCTGGGAGAACTCGGAGTTACTCCCCACTGACTGTGGCTTCCGTGTTTATATTTAATGCGGTTGGCAGGTTTGTGATGCATACATTGGGTACATTGACGAGCTAGCGAGCGAAGTATTTACCTTGGACCTATATTCGGTTCTTAGATTGTATATTATTATACACTCTTTTATTTCCAGTATTTATACGGGAGATATGTCTCCCGTCTTGTATAATTCTTATGTAAAATTTTATTTCCTTTTCATTATGAACCTTTGTATTTAAGACACCCTTATTATGTATTCTCATATTTTATTCAGTTAAATTATTTTTTTTCTTTCCGCAAATTTGAGGGTGTCACAAAATTTGTGAAGACCAAATGCAATTGATGTTGGATTTGGGTCCTAGACTCGACTAGACATGACTTAGAGCCGACTATGCATTGACTTGGACACAAACTTAGTGTAATTGAGCTGTGATTCGATAACTTAATCCATTGGGTTGTCTTGCATGCCTTAAGGTGATATGGGTAGGGCGTATTGTGCTTCGACAAAGTCGAAATCTAATCTAGACACGAGTTGGAACCATACTCAGATCGAGGTGGACCAAGTATGTAGGACGTGACATTCGTCCTTATGATGGGCCTTTTGGATGTGTTACTCAAGACAAGGACACGACTCAACGAGACATGTTCAATGCCCGGGTTTGGATTGAAAGGTAAAAACCAATTGGATCATTTTTAAAATGATGATTGAATTCAAATCGAGTTTTGAAATGGGCAGCATACCGGCTAGAAAAGGCTATTTTTGGCCGAAAATCCTAGGACTATTTGGGCACCATTCCGCGTTTTTAAAACGATGCAGTTTTGAAAAGTGGTTAGTTGGAGAAGTTCGAGTTTGCAAAATGACATGGGAGTTTTTCAAAACCATGACACGAAAACCATTTAGCATGTTGTCACTCACAAAATATAGGATGCATGCTCCTAGACTTCTAAGTCTCACTCAGTCAAAAATAAAGGTTTATACCCTCCAACCAACCTTGTCATGTGAATAGGTTCTCCCTAAGCAATGTGCAATAGGGTAGTCCTAATCCAATGGTCAAGCAAGTGAAGGAAGTTGATGTGAGCAATGTGCAACACACCTTGGCATAGTGGGACGTCACGCCTTGCCCATCACAAAGACAAAAGAGTGGCACGTGGAAAGAGTAACAAGTTTATGCATGTCTCATTGTACTACGACTATCCTTTTACTAACCATTACATTCTTCTCAAGTCTAACCTTTTAGGAAAGAATGCTAGAAACAATGTGTTAATCTAGTCCTTCTTCGCCAGCGGAGTCGTTGAGGACCACCCCTCGCAATAGCTTCGCGGTGATCCGACACGGCATATTGACCCATGGTTTAACCCGCATCGAATTAAGGTTGAATAGGAGTCGCCACCAAGTTTTGTGGGAACTTGAAACCGTTCAAGTCAACTTTACACCTTTCTTCGAAAGCAAAGTGCAAATCGACTATGGGTGATTAAAAGTTAGGGACTTGTCTCCCTAAATAACTCGAATTGAATGACTCTCGTCACCAATTGGATTCAGACATCCGGAAACCATAGATTTTGAGAATGAGGTGAAGCTACGTGTTTGGAAGTTCATTATTATAACACCCACCCTCGCCCGTTTCGTTAACGGCCTCTTCTAATCAAGTAATGGTATTCGAATGAATGCATAGCTACGTCAATTATGAAATGCAAACATCGTTTTACATATAATAATCCTAAGCATTTGAATCCTGTTCTACGTGGTTTAATGCATGATTGTACTTCGTCGAAGTTATTGTAACATGTGAATTCTTTTGATAGAAAAATAATGTAAGCAAACAAGGCTTAGAGAAGAAGAGAGCTGTTGGGGAACTGTCTATTACAACCTGGGCATCTCGCCACAAATCCGACTCAAAAACAATAAATAAAATTAGACCCATAATTAAATTCTTAAAAATAATTACAAATGGTATAAATACAACAAACACAAAAATGAGCTAATAAAGATGGGAAAATGAACGTGGGAGTTAATGGGTGATTTTTACATGTTAATTGGTCATCGAATGTCGTAATATGGATGATGGACACACACATATAAATACAGCGAGAAATAAGTGAGAGAATGATGGATTTATTTGCTTAAAGAGGGTTGTCAATTTATTTACAAGATTGATTTTTGGACGTTGCAAAATAATAGCGACTGCTCAAATTTCAATTCTTATTTGAATTATATTTAAATTATCAAACGTGGTTGGTTTGGGGTGTTCTACGGCTTTTAGAAAAGGTAGAAATGGGTAAGAATTTTTAATGGTAGTGTCCAAGCTAGGTAGTCAAAGTTGGCTCTACAAGTGGTCAAATAGCAGTTAAACAAGTGATGGTCATGCCGGTTTATTGCAGCAATTTTGGGCTTTTTGCATGTGGACATGGGGTATTTCAAAAGTTTTTAAAATGGGTTAGAGTAATCTCCTTGGTCTGAAATTTGGTACAGTGGTAGTCGGGAGTATGGAATGGATGTGTCGGTTGTTATGGGTAATGATGTTAAGGCTCAGCAGTAAGGCTCAAAGACTGTCGCAAAATTGAGTTAAAATTTCTTTTAAAACTTCGTTTTAAAAAAAAAAACTATAAACTATAAACGAAATATAAAATCGACTTTTCAAGTAGAGCATAATAAATCGAGTTAAGAAATTATTTTAAAATCGTAATTTTAAGTCATTTTAAATTTAATTCGAAACAAACACAAACGATTAAAAACGATTCTCGAAATCGATCTTAAAATAAACAAAACCATTTGGGTTAAAATAAACTAAAAATATATTTATCAAAAAATAATTCTAAACTTTTTAAATTAACTTGAAATAAATCATTTAAAATTTATTTAAACGAACAAAAAATTAATTAAATCCCATTTTATATCATAAAACAAAATCTCCATTAATTGATCGAGACGATGTTACATATTGTCCTATCATCATTGGGTGTTTGGAAGACGTCTTATAAATTCCAATATCGACAGATACGAGTATCTACACATATTCTTATGAATATATTATGTAAAATAAAATTTTGCATTTACATACGTCGTGGCTACGCATTGCTTTCAAAATCATTGCTTTATTAGTAGAGGCCTTTATTGAAACGCGCGGGGTTTCGTGTTCAAATAATGAAATTCCCAACACGTACCTTATTCACCCCTTACTCAAAATTTATTGGTTTCCGGATGTCCGAATCCAATGAGTCACGAAAGTCATTCAATCGAGTGATTTAGGCACGACTCTTAAGAACTTTAGTCACTCTTATCAATTCTTCTTTGTGCTCCTTGACTATGGGTATAAAGTGAACTTGAAAGATTTCAAGTTTTCATAGAGCTTGGTGGCGACTCCTATTCAATCTTCATTCGATTCGGGTTAAATTGCGAGTCAATATGCCTCTGTCGGATCCCGCGGGGTGGTTGCGGGGGGTGTCCCCACTTCTCATAATTTTTCTCTCTAGAAAAAAAAGAAATTAATGACTATTGTGCATTCACTAAACTTCAATTAGGAAACTGATAATGATAAATTATTTTATTAAATTATTAACTTTTCATAAAATTATTTTTTTTACCAAGTTATATTTCTTTCAGTAAACTCTACATTATAATAAAATATAAATTGCTACATTTTTATTGATCTTGTTCTTAGATACTAATTTAACTCATATTCGGTATAAAACAAAACTGCAAATTGCTATTATTAGTTTCGTGACAATAAAAATTGAGAAAATTTATAAATTGAAATAATTGGCTTTGTTGATAATATTACATTTAAGCGAATTACTCAATTTCTTGATTAATTTTTAGATTAATTTTTTTTTTCTCAAAGTAAAATATAAAGATATCAATGAAAATTGCAAATAACTAACAAGTTACTAATTTCATATAAATAATAGACCAAAACAAAAAACTCTATATACTTTGCATGCACTACAAGGGGTCTAAACTAGTTTAAAACCAGAACATCATTTAGTTACTCGTGCATCGCACATGTATTACATCTAGTTGTAAATATTTATGTCATTTCATTACTGAAGCAGGCGCTAGGGGCTCAGCACCACCAGGACACTCAGAATCCTCACAGGACCATGTCAAGACTGATGGAGAAAAATAGTGGTGTGGTAAGAGTGTCGATCTCAGGGATGGTTGGTGTCTAGACATGATCTAATAGTCTACTAAGTCTCTTGCAAAGTCACAAAGTAATTTGGGTTTGGATATGTTGGCTAAACTAAATAACAATAATTAAAAGCAAATAAAAAAACCAAAATGAGTCTAAGACTAGAAAGATTGAATTTTTATCAAATAAGAGGGAAAACTAGGGTGAGTGGGTTCATATGGGTAGTAAAGTCGAGTGGAAGAGCCGGGTCTAATAGTTGAGATGTCATCTAGTCTAGGAAAGTGAATTGAGGCTTTCGTTCTTACAATTCCTCCTCAAACCGACTCTAACTAACTATCGCGTCACTAGATACGGCTTGCCAAACTAGCGGTTCTACGAAAAACCACGACTTTCGATCTTATGGTATTTGAAACAAGAGAAAGAATCATGCAAACTCAAGTAGGCATTTCATCAAACATGTTATAAGCATAGTATGAAGACAAGACAATAATCAACTATTAACCCCAACAAGAACACATTAACTCATACTATAGCCCATAATCCCCCACATAACCCTAGCAAGATTACTACTCACTCATATTCAAGGAAAATTCAACATTAACTACGGATTGCAAAAGGAAATCAACAACAATAAACATTTTCTAATTAACAATGAAAAGATAACAAGAATTGAAATGAAAACTTAATTAAAGACAAGATTAAGTAAAGAAATTATACCAACTTGGAAAAAGATAAGAACTTTGATATAATAACCAAGATTTTGTCACAAATCTTTGAATATAAACCAAGTTCAAACAATAAACCAAATCGAAATCACAAATTAACCGACTAATTTGCTTAATTATGGAAGATTAATACAAGATTAAATACTAATTACATGAGAGTTTCAGATCTAGGGTTTCGTGCCCTCTAATTACATATGAGGGTCTATTTATAGGTTTAGAAAATGGAGGAAGATGGGCTTCGAAAGGCTTCATGGACTGGTAAAGTCACGACCGTGAAATAGGTTTCACGGTCGTGAAACACGTCTCACGACCGTGAAACTCCAAGTCACGGTCGTGAGATTAGTGGCAGAGCAAGGTCTTCTTTCACGAACAAGTCACGACCGTGAAACAAATTTCACGACCGTGACTTAGCTTTCACGACCGTGAAATGAGTTTCACGGCCGTGAGCTGAAATGCTCGAAATCTATCTTCTTGGAAAGGCATCTCACGACCGTGAGATGCCTTTCACGCCCGTGAAATCTTTCTTGTCCCTCTTCCTTTGCTTGACTTTTTTACTTCCTTCCCGGTTTCGCTTGCCTTGACTCGGGAGGGCTTTGGCGCATCGAGTAGGGCCCCCAAGGGTATGTGGGGCCCCCAAGGTATGCTGTGGGTCCTCTGAGTGATTCACCTTCTTCTTTGTTGATCAAAACTAGGTAGAAATCGCCTCAAATGACGGTTTACCTTCAAAAATACGATAAAAGCGAGAAATATGCTAGAAGAAGGTAAAACACGTTGAAACGCTCTTAGGGAGCGTTAAAGGCAAGCAAAACGAGACAAAAAGGGGTGAAAATGTAGGGTGAATTGACACTATATCAAATCTCCCCAAACCAAACCTGATCAGGCCTGTCGCAAGCCCGATGCAAAGATAAATTACCCAGACTAGGCTAATAACAAATTAATGTAATTAGGGAAGTAGGGGTCGATCCTCAGGGAGATGGTGTTTCCTATGGAATGTGAATTGTCTCGCAATTGAGTTCTATCTAATGATTATCTGGGTTTTGAGATTTTTGATATCTAAACTAATATAAAGCATAAATAAAAACAAAATAAAAATAGTAAAGCAAGTAATGAAAAGCATCTAGGGAAGTAGGTTCACACATGTAGATTGATATATTGATGAAATTGGATTTAGGATATGCAAATAATTCATTGAGCGTTCGTAAGAATGGCGTGTTCATTACAATCATAGATCAGATGGTCTAGCAGGCTTTTAGTGCGATTTACTAGGTCTTAATCCACTACGTCACGCTTTGTCTATTCAATTCCTGTATATCTACCTTGGAAAAGAATTCCATACTAGTCAAATGATTTTAGCTAAAAATCGTTAACTATCGTTACAATCCAAACATGCATAGACACAATGTTTTAAAGGCACAATTCCTTTATCCAATTAACATCTTTTAATCAATCTAACATGGCTACCCTACACCCTAGAAAGGATGACTACTCACTCATGATGATATCTATGTCTAAAATGATATTAACAATGAAAACTAGGATAGACATGTTTATTTGGTTTTGACTTTTTATATGGCGATAATAACGACGCTAATTGATAATCTAGGAAACGAAACAACGATTATAACGGTACTAAAATGAATCTAAGACAATATGTAAAGCGAATAACAATCAAATGGAAAACAATAAGAACATTAAACAAGGGATAAAACAGAAATACCTATATGACGACAATGATAACAATAATAGAAAATCCTTGCATATAATAAACGATCCTTGAATTGCAACGCTTGAATCACACAAAGGAGATTACAAGGATGAAATCCTTATTAATCTAAACTAAGGGACATAAATAAAACTAAGAACTAAAGACTAAAGAAGAAGAAAATGAGAGAAGGGAGGCTAGTTCCCCCTCCTCCTAATCTAAAGAGAAGTATATGAAGAGAAGAGAAGAGAAGTATAAAAAGATGGATGATTATGATATGAGGGCTAGAGCATCTATTTATAGTATTAGGGTTTCGTGGAGAAGAGGTCGGGCATTAAACACATAGGACAAAAGTAGGAAGAAGACGCCGTTTTCTCGAAGCAGCACAAAAACCCGATCGGGTACACACTTCCCCGATCGGGTAAGTGGTCATCCAGGTCCTTTTGACTAACGTTTCATCTTCCTTTGCTTTGACTTGACTTCCAACATCCCCTTGACCTCTTGAGTCGGGTTTGTTGATAGGGTTTGATGTAAAGCGATGAATTCTTCCGCCTAATTGATTGATCTTCCGACAACTACGAAACTGTCTTTGCTTCTTCTCTCTTTCGAATTAGTGAACCTTCTTGAAATGCCTTTCACTTGGTCAAGCTTGCTTCTTCAAATCGTCGGGTTCTAGGCAAATGCTCGGGAATATAGAAAAAGGGCGTAGAAACGTCACTTTCCCTACAAAACATGTTAGAACATAGGAATTCGCCTAGAAGACGATATTAGCTCATAAAGTGGCTTAACAAAGCACAAATGACATACAAAACCGAGCTAAATTAGGGGTTAAAACCATACAAATATTCACTTATCAAACTCCCCCAAGCTAAACCTTTGCTTGTCCTCAAGCAAATATAACAAACAATACCAGGACAAGGTTGAAAGCATTGGCTACTACACCATCAAGAAACAAATCTCAACATAAAGCTTTGAAAACATAATGAATCATAACCCAAAAACAACGTGGGCAAGAATGATACATAAACATGGCTGAGATTTACATAACGGCGTAGCACAAAGAATTTCACTATAGAATTTCGGCTCTTGCATGATCTTTTGACAAATGGACTCTCACGGTACACTTGAACACTCAATGTATGTAAAAGGTGATTTCTTTATGTGTAAATGTTTGAGACACTCACCTATCTACGACTTATGAAAATGTGTCCGCAGTCTAATATGGTAAACAATTCAAAACACAAGTCAAAGATCACAATGCACATAGAAAAGAAGCCGGAAAAATAAAAAGAAGGCTTTGGGAAATGGGTGAAAGGTGGACAAACAGTTATGGTTATGTGAAGGTTAGAATGAGCTAGCAACTGACCAATGAATACTCAAACCAAACTTTCGGTTAATTTCCCTTATTACACACGAAACACAAGGGTAAACTCCTTCTGAATACTGACTTGACATTTCGAGGAGATACTCACAACTTCTTTTATTATTTCTCTTTTCTTTCTTTTTCGATTTTCTTTTCTCTTTTTTCTTTTTTTTCCTATTCATTTTTTTCTTTTTTTTTCTGTTTCATTTTTTTCCTTTTGAACATAACATCACTTTTTGATCATTTTCGTTCTCCCAATTTCAACTTTGTCATGAAGGACAAATCTTCTCAAAATAGCACCCATACACCATAGTCTAGCTACTAGCTCAAAAGGTAGGCAGTTTTTGTATGTAGCTATTATTTTGTGAAGCATTTGTATGAAGAGGCTGATTTGAGGTGTAATTCAAAGTGAAAAAGGCTTCAAATCTTAGTGAATCATGAATGCAATGCTTATAGGAATGAAATGAGAACCATACTTATGCGTTTTGACATGACACACATCACAAGGAGAACTACACACACCTAGATGAGACAGGGTATAGATGTACCAGCCTAAGGAGGTTCTACACTTACAATATATGTAACTTGTCAAATGTCAAGATCAAGCGTACTCATCTATAGATTCATTCTATGCCTACTGTGTACAAGACTTCCCCATGTATGCACAATTCAATGAATATTGAATCATTATCTTTTGAAAGCTCTAAGTTTTAGAAATGTAACATGATACCATAGTAAACAAGCAAGCAAAACATGAAAAGCATTCAATTGTGTTCAAAAATTTTAAAATTTCTCTCAAAAATCTTCTCTTTCTTTTATTCAAAATTTGAAAAATATAAACTAAAATGCAAAATGGTAAAATGCAATTCCTCCCCCAAGCTAAACATCACATTGTCCTCAATGTGAGCACAAAAACTTAATATGCAATGAGATGCTTAATGGGGAAAAGGAAAAATGAAAGAAGAATGAAGCTTATTAGTCAGCGCGGACTCCCCCAAGCTAGTCTTTTGGACTTGAGAAGGAAGGTCTTTATAGATTCTTCAAAAACTCTTTCATCTGCAAAATAAATCCTAACAACGAAAAAAGGAATAAAAATAAAAATGCAAAAAAGAAAAGGAACACGGGTTGCCTCCCGAGAAGCGCAATTTAAAAGTCTTGCTAGACTTCATTTCTTTCTTCGAAATCATCCTTTATCTTTAAACTCACTGTCATCCAAGCTCATTTTCATAGCGTTCTTTACATTCTCCATCCATTCCAAGCTTTTTCGAGAATAGCCCCTTTTAGCACTTTTAGCAGTAGTGCTTTTAGTATGCTCACCTGCAAAAGAATCAACACTAACATGTCCCTCCAATGGATCCGTCAGTAAGGATCGAGGCATAGAAGAAACAACAGAAGAGTCATCAACATTAAGCACATAACAAGGTTCTTCTACCACAGGACTCCTAACGGTGGCATTTTTACTAAAGGTCACCTTGTCATCTCCTATCTCTAGTGTCAACTTCCCATTCTTGACATCGAAAACTGCACCAGTGGTGTGCAAAAAGGGTCTTCCCAAAATGATTGGGATTTGAGAGTCTTTGGTCATGTCAAGTACTAGAAAGTCAACGGGAATGAAAAACTTACCAACTTTGACGGGCACATCTTCTAAAACACCCATAGGTTGTTTTAGAGAACGGTCCGCCATTTGCAAAGTAATATTAGTGCATTTCAAAATACCCATGTTAAGTTTTTCAAACATAGAAAAGGGCATGACACTTACACTAGCACCCAGGTCGCAAAGGGCCTTATCAATGGTATATGTGCCTATAGTGCAAGGGATGGAATAACTACAGGGTCCTTAAGTTTTGGTAGAGACTTATTTTGCAAGAGTGCACTACACTCTTCAGTGAAAGCTATGGTCTTAGTCTCATTGAAGGATTTCTTCTTGTTGAGGACTTCCTTCATAAACTTGGAGTAAGAAGGAACTTCGGAAAGCAATTCAAGGAAAGGGACTGTTACCTTTAAGTTTTTAACGACGTTAAGGAATTTACCATACTTTGCCTCCTCCTTGTGCTTTGCTAATCTTTCGGGAAATGGGACCTTGATCTCAATAGGAATCTCGGGCTCTTTCCCTTTTGACATGGGCAACTCAGCTTCAACATTAACAACCACGGGCTCATCATTATGCTTACCACTTCTCGAGGAAATGGCGTTTACAGTTTCGTGAGGTTGGTAACATTGGGAAGATAGCTGCCCGTGCTCTTGGTGGGTATTAGAAGAGGTAAATTGGGAAATTTTAGTTTCCAACAATTTGATGGCGGCATCCTTAGCTTGATCGCTCTCTTGGAATTGAGCTATCATGGTGTCTTGCCTTTGAGCTAATTGCAGCATTATGGCTTCAAGTTTACTTACACCATTGTCACTCTGTTGAAATGTAAAGGATTGAAGTTGTTCTAGCTTTTGTGTGAAAAGGGCTACTTGGGCTTGTAAAAGTGTTAAAGCGGGGTCTTCTTGCTTAGATTTCGATGGTATGGAGTGGGAATTTCTATATTGAGAATCGTGAATTGCCATGGATTCAATGGTATTGTGAGCATTTTAAACATTGATTTGATCAAATCTTCCATTGTTAGCAGAATCCAGGATTCGACGGGACTCTATATAACACCCATTATAGAATGTGATGGCAAGGAGCCATGAATCTAACCCATGATGAGGACATTCTCTTTTTAAGTCCTTGTACCTCTCCCAAGCTTCATATAGGCTCTCATCATCCCCTTGTTGGAAACCAGTGATTTGACTTCTCAACAAAGCGGTCTTTTCTGGGGGGGAAGTACTTTTGGTAGAAGGCAAGAGCTAAGCTCTCCCAATCGCTGATACCTAAAGTAACCTTATCAAGGCTATGAATCCACAACTTTGCCTTACCCTTCAAAGAAAATGAGAAGAGCATCTCTCTAATTTGCTCTTGGGTGACTCCATTTTGTCTAATAGTGGAGCAATAGTCACAGAAGTTTTGGATGTGAAGGTTGGGATCTTCTGTGGCATTGCCACTAAATTGGCTTTTTTCTATAAGGTTAACGAAGGATGGTTTGATTTCAAAGTTTTGGGCTTCGATTTGGGGTGTAGTAATACCCCTTGGAAGTGTTTCTGCGGTGGGTTTGGAATGGTCTGAAAGTCGAACCATTCCCGAATGTGAAGGTGAAGATGGAATGAAGATTGAGTGGTTTTTGTGAATGGAGATGAGAATGAATCTTCTTCTCCTTCAAGATTAGATAGAATATCCGAGTATTTCTCACGAATACGATCTAAACTTGAAGTATCAGAAGCTTTTGAGATTTCGATGAATAGCTTTCGCCTCCTTTGCCGAGTTCTTTCTAGATCAGGTTCTAAAGAGATTGAGGTCCCAAGTCTAGAAGATCTGGGCATAATATTGAAAAGCTAAGATGAAAAATCAAGAGAGGTCTAAAGGAATTTGGGTTCCTAAAGACTAGTTAAAACTAATTGCGATAAAAATCACAAGAAAAAGGAAAACTAAACCGTGCTCCCCGGCAACGGCGCCAAAATTTGATCAGGCCTGTCGCAAACCCGATGCAAAGATAAATTACCCAGACTAGGCTAATAACAAATTAATGTAATTAGGGAAGTAGGGGTCGATCCTCAGGGAGATGGTGTTTCCTATGAAATGTGAATTGTCTCGCAATTGAGTTCTATCTAATGATTATCTGGGTTTTGAGGTTTTTGATATCTAAACTAATATAAAGCATAAATAAAAACAAAATAAAAATAGTAAAGCAAGTAATGAAAAGCATCTAGGGAAGTAGGTTCACACATGTAGATTGATATATTGATGAAATTGGATTTAGGATATGCAAATAATTCATTGAGCGTTCGTAAGAATGGTGTGTTCATTACAATCATAGATCAGATGGTCTAGCAGGCTTGTAGTGCGATTTACTAGGTCTTAATCCACTACGTCACGCTTTGTCTATTCAATTCCTGTATATCTATCTACCTTGGAAAAGAATTCCATACTAGTCAAATGATTTTAGCTAAAAATCGTTAACTATCGTTACAATCCAAACATGCATAGACAACACGTTTTAAAGGCATAATTTCTTTATCCAATTATCATCTTTTAATAAATATAACATGGCTACCCTACACCCTAGAAAGGATGACTACTCACTCATGATTATATCTATGTCTAAAATGATATTAACAATGAAAACTAGGATAGACATGTTTATTTGGTTTTGACTTTTTATATGGCGATAATAACGACGCTAATTGATAATCTAGGAAATGAAACAACGATTATATTGGTACTAAAATGAATCTAAGACAATATGTAAAGTGAATAACAATCAAATGGAAAACAATAAGAACATTAAACAAGGGATAAAACAGAAATACCTATATGACGACAATGATAACAATAATAGAAAATCCTTGCATATAATAAACGATCCTTGAATTGCAACGCTTGAATCACACAAAGGAGATTACAAGGATGAAATCCTTATTAAACTAAACTAAGGGACAGAAATAAAACTAAGAACTAAAGACTAAAGAAGAAGAAAATGAGAGAAGGGAGGCTAGTTCCCCCTCCTCCTAATCTAAAGAGAAGTATATGAAGAGAAGAGAAGAGAAGTATAAAAAGATGGATGATATGATATGAGGGCTAGAGCATCTATTTATAGTATTAGGGTTTCGTGGAGAAGAGGTCGGGCATTAAACACATAGGACAAAAGTAGGAAGAAGACGCCGTTTTCTCGAAGCAGCACAAAAACCCGATCGGGTACACACTTCCCCGATCGGGTAAGTGGTCATCCAGGTCCTTTTGACTACCGTTTCATCTTCCTTTACTTTGACTTGACTTCCAACATCCCCCTTGACCTCTTGAGTCGGGTTTGTTGATAGGGTTTGATGTAAAGCGATGAATTCTTCCGCCTAAATGATTGATCTTCCGACAACTACGAAACTATCTTTGCTTCTTCTCTCTTTCGAATTAGTGAACCTTCTTGAAATGCCTTTCACTTGGTCAAGCTTGCTTCTTCGAATAGTCGGGTTCTAGGCAAATGCTCGGGAATATAGAAAAAGGGCGTAGAAACGTCACTTTCCCTACAAAATAGGTTAGAACATAGGAATTCGCCTAGAAGACGATATTAGCTCATAAAGTGGCTTAACAAAGCACAAATGACATACAAAACCGAGCTAAATTGGGGGTAAAAACCATACAAATATTCACTTATCAAAACCCTTACTCGTCCCGAGTAAGGATGAACAATAGTCAAGACCCTTATTTAACTACGCTAAGCCTAACCGATACAAGGCAATTAACGGGCCTTGCTCCGTCCCTTCAACTCGCAACAAGATATCCATGAGGTAGGACACCTTCTTGCAAGGCAAGTGGGGTCTTGCCAAAACTCCAATGCATTCTAGGCAATGAAGCACACAAAACATATGAGAATGCATCTACAAAATCTATTTTAATAGGCAAAGTGCTAAGCAAAAAAGTATCTAGACGGGCTTATCCAAGCTTGTTCAATTTCCAAATTAGGCATTTCAAAAAGTTCTCCTAAATGCAACTATATGCCATGATCTAGAATTAAGCAACATAAATACAACCTAATGCAAATGCTCTCGTGAACTACGTGACAATTAATCTAATGAAACCATCTAACAGCACATAAGTCACACAACCGCCAAATCATCAAAATCCACATCGCAATCATCAACAATTCCTCCAAACTCCTTATGCGATAAGAAGTAAAGAAAGAAAGAAAGAAGGGAAAGGAATAAGAACGATCATACCATGGCGGTCTTCTTAATCCCTTCTATAAGTCTCTTAAGCGATGTGTAGCGGACCTATGTATGGAGGTTAGAAGAAAAAGCAATGCAAATATATACAAAGTAAGATATAAACAAGCTAATTTTTAGGATTTTTCAAACTTTTTCAATTTTTTGGGATTTTTGAATGATTTTAAATGAAAAATAAAACATATTTTTGGATTTTTTTCAAATTTTTCAAACTACGAAAATAGTTTCCCATCCCCCACATAAGAACAAACATTGTCCTCAATGTATGAAATGGGATTATTGAAAGTAAAGAAAGACAAGTTTTTGGGTTTTTAAATATTTTGAAAAATAAAAACTTGTTTTTGGTTTTTTTGATTTTTGAAGAATATTCACAATATGAACAATATATACAAGAGGGTTAGTTATGCAAATGAACTATTCTATATGAAATGCATGAACTAATCAATATTCCTAAAACTAAATGCAAAATGATATAATACAAAGTGCATGATCTAAGTAAATGCAAGCTAAACTATATGCTAATCTAAAGTCTCGTTGCGGTGGTAATGTGCATAAATGCAATGCCCCTCATGGGGGTACCTCCCAAAAGAAAGTCTAGATAAAAAGGAAAAACAAGTGTGCCATATCAGAGTCTTGTCGCGGCGGTAATGTACATAAATGCAATGCCCCTCATGGGGGTACCAACCACGGGAAAGTCCAAAAATGGCACCTAAAAGTGAAACTACGTGATGCATGAGAATTATCTAAATGCAATGCATGTGGTTTGTCATTTTGTATTTTTCAAGAAGGAGCAAAAGATTGGTGTCCGATGGAATGGACACCCGCCTCCAATGTTACCGAGGCCAACCAACACAACACAAAAAATTTACATGTTAAAGAAGCAATTCATATCAATCAAAGAGAGGAGAGAAGGAAACACACACTAGAGGGGAGCGGGTAGATGCTAAACAAGCCACCTAGACACCACTCCGACTCTTCCAATTATCAAACAAAACACAAAACGTCCTCAAAAGGTCTCCATCTCATCCTCATCCTCATCCCGCCCCCCACTACCACACCCTCTTCCCGATTGCCTTGATCTCCCCCGGTCTCCATGCCGCCAACCCCTGCCTGGTTTCCAAAGTTGGGGAACAACACATCACGTTGTGCCGAGCTTGGAAAAAAACCATTCGGGTCAATGTACCCTTGGTTAGCCAGCAAATAGTAGTTGGGGTAGGAGGCATAATAATTATTCACCCGGTCTTCATGCATGTTCAAATGCATGTTCTGCATGAGACCGGTCAGGTAGTCACCTTGGGGGGAGATGGTAGGGTCGGGGTGAACATACCCCTGATACTCAAAGAGGTATGGGGAATATTCACATAACTGGGTGAGGGGTAAGGTGCTTGCAGATGCGGTAAGGGAAAAGGGGGAACAGGCAGGGTTACGTGAGGTGCACTCTGACTCGGTATAGGCGTGGGTCGGGGTCGAGGTTGCTGGGGAGATTCTCCCTTCTCCCTAGCGCCACTAGAAGAGGCCCTACCACCTGCCATCGTCACCAGTAGCAGGTAGCTAGGCCGCCTATCAACTAAGTTGGTCCTACGCGCGAAAGGCGGGAGTGTATGACAAGGTAGGTAAAAGGGTGTGGCATCCTTGATCACCCAAAGAAAACCCTTGGCCCGGTCAATCCTAATCCAATTTGAGTGGATTAGGGAAGTCTCGTCTAGAAGTGTCCCCCCGGATAAAGCCTCATACGCCCCATCGCTATTAAAGTCGGGGTCAAAGTGCTTAGCCAGAAAAGTTACCAAACCCCCTTATGACCACCGTCTGTTTACGCGCTACGGTGGTCTTTCCCAACTTCCTCCACCTCCTAAAAATTTCATTCATAAGGGGAAAGGTGAAGGTCTCCCTCGACCCTTGCACATTCATGTGCGACTCTAAGAGGGTCATGTCAAGCTGGGTTAGGTTGTTCGGCTCTTGCCGACAGAGAAAGGTACCTGACACTCACCTGTGCCAAAAACGGAGCACAGGGTGGTG
The DNA here is from genome assembly GCA_022085475.1 of Heliosperma pusillum. Taxonomy (NCBI): domain Eukaryota; kingdom Viridiplantae; phylum Streptophyta; class Magnoliopsida; order Caryophyllales; family Caryophyllaceae; genus Heliosperma; species Heliosperma pusillum. The sequence continues at coordinate 16,167 of JAIUZE010066388.1, forward strand.
AATTAAAAGGGCCGAATTCCGCCGAAAATCGGTCAAAACCCTCCCGGTCAAGGCCTCCCACAGCGAGCTTAAATTATATCCCTTTGGCTCCTCAGAATCCCTTCTAGAAGGGATTTCTAACCCCAATATGGCAGCAAAATCATTCATGGGGACGACATGCGAAGTGTTGGCAAGACGGAAACAAAAACAAGGTTTATTTTCAGCATTTAAGCAACTATTCAAACTACTCAAAAATTCCAGCGTGAGACTCCGGTAGGAGAGATCATGCATAGAGAATAAAGTAGTCATACCTGTAGCCGCGAAAAAATTCTGCATATGTTCCGTCAAGCCTAAACGACGTATGACGTCGTGGCATAGAAAGACGGTAGGTTCCATTTCCAGCCCTTGAATCCCAGCAAAGGCTTGTCTATGAGCGTCCGTCTCAAAGACGACTTCCGGAAAACCCGGAAGTTGCTCGATTTCCAAATCTTCGTCCGGGTTTGGGTTGTTGGACCCGCTTCCCCTCCTTCTCATTGTAGCTCGTGATGCCGCTGCCTTGCCCTTCCCTTGTCGTACCATTTTTGTTCTAAGACAAGCTTTTCACCCAAAAAAAATTGTTAAACGAAATTTCTAAAAGACGACTACAAAAACTAGCAAAACCTTCAATTAACCCCAAAACTACTTTCTATTGAAGTAGAAAGCTTGAAAATTAATCCAAAAAAGGATCCCCAAATTTCGGATTTTTGAAACCCTAGGTTTGAAAGTTGATTTTTTTTTGAGTTTTTTTATGTTTATAAGGCTAAAGAATGGCTCTTTATGTGTTTATAATTGAAGAAGAATAGTTTTTGTAGCAATTTGGGGAAGATTTGAGGTGATTTGGTGAAGTTTTGAGGGAGTTTTGAGTTTTTTAGTGAGATAAGGGTTTGTGGGATTGTGTTTGTGTTTTGAATGAAGAAGATAAGAAAAGGATAAGAAAGAAGAAAATAAAAGAAGGAAGAAGACGGCTCAAGCATTTCACGCTCGTGACTGTTTCACGACCGTGAAATGGCAGTCACGAGCGTGAAATAGCAGTCACGAGCGTGAAATAGCAGTCACGACCGTGAAGTAGCAGTCACGACCGTGAAGCATAGAGTCACGACCGTGAACTAATTTTGCTAGGCTACTGCATTCCTTGTCACAATCTCACGACCGTGAAATGACTTTCACGACCGTGAAACTTGTTTCACGACCGTGAGATGGTTTTCACGGTCGTGAAATGGATTTCTAGTGATATCCTGGCTTTGCTTCATCAGTCACGGACGTGACTCAAATCTCACGAGCGTGACTCGTCTTTTTTCAAGCCTTTGGACCAAAATCTTCACTTTTGTTCGATTTCTCGCTTCTTCATTAGCATTCCGCCATGTTTCCTTCATTTCATCTTACAAAACAATCACACACCACATTAAATCCCTCCCTCACACTCTCATTGACAAAAACTGCACTAAATATTTACAAAATTAACTAAGTAATGGGAAATTGATTTAATTAATGATTCAATTGGCCAAACAAAAATTCGACCTCATTATCGTCAATTTAACCAATTTCCATGCAAACTAATATCTACCAAGCATTAGTAAATAAGTTAGAAATATATACAAATTTGTGATTCTTGGGGGACTCCACAAAACCCGTTCTTGTTCAATAATTAATGAAGGGTAGACGGCTTGAGGGACAAAGCCTCGACTACCCCGATGAGAGAACCTTCCTTGTAGAGCTTGATTCGCTACCCATTCACTTTGAATCTTTGGCCATCTTTGCTTGCCAACTCGAAGTCCTCATATCTCCCTACCTCGATGATCAAGAATGGTCCCGACCACCGGGATTTGAGCTTCCCGGGAAATAGCTTGTACCTTGAGTTGAAAAGAAGAACCTTGTCTCCACATTGGAGATCCCTTTTGAGGATCTTCTTGTCGTGAATGAGTTTGGTCTTCTCCTTGTAAGATTGGGCATTTTCATAAGATTTGAGGCGGAACTCCTCAAGCTCTTGTAATTGGAGTAATCTCTTGTCACCGCTCAGTTTTGCATCAAGATTTAGTTCTTTAATCGCCCAATATGCCTTGTATTCGAGCTCTATGGGCAAATGGCAAGACTTGCCATACACCAACTTATAAGGCGACATTCCAATAGGAGTTTTGAATGCCGTCCTATATGCCCATAGTGTGTCGTCGAGCTTTGAACTCCAATCTTTACGGTGCTTTGAGACCACTTTTTCAAGGATAGATTTGATTTCTTTGTTGGAGATTTCGACTTGCCCACTTGTTTGGGGATGATACCCCAAACCGGTACGATGATGAACACCGTATTTAAGAAGTAGTGAGTCAAGTCGTTTTTCATGAAAGTGCTTGCCTCCATCACTTATTAGAGCTCTAGGTACTCCAAACCGGGGGAAGATGATCTTCTTTAGGAAATTGATGACAACCTTGGCATCGTTGGTAGGGGAAGCCACCGCCTCAACCCATTTGGACACGTAGTCAACGGCCACTAGAATGTACCTATTCCCTTTTGAAGAAATAAAGGGGCCTTGATAGTCTATTCCCCATACATCAAACACTTCCACCTCAAGAATTACCCTTTGGGGCATCTCATTCCTCCAAGAGATGTTGTCGGTGCGTTGACAAGCATCGCAACATTGGACAAAGTGCTTAACATCTTGGAACATAGAGGGCCAAAAGAACCCGGATTGAAGTATTTTTGCAACGGTCTTTCTTGCCCCATGGTGCCCTCCATAAGGAGAGGAGTGGCATCCTTTCATGATATCTTCATACTCCCATTGAGGAACACATTTTCTATATATCCCATCACCACACTCCTTGAACAACAAAGGATCATCCCAAAAATATCTCTTAGCTTCAAACAAAAACCTCTTCTTTTGATTGTGGTTGATGCCCGGTGGAAGAACACCACCCACAATGTAGTTGGCAAAGTCCGCAAACCAAGGTGCTTGATTTTGAATGGTTTCATTAATGGCAAAGAGAAAATCATCCGGGAATGAATCGTTGATAGGCATGTCATCTTTACTTCCATTGTAACATAGCCGGGACAAGTGGTCCGCCACCGCATTTTCCGCACCCTTCTTATCTCTTATCTCTAAATAGAATTCTTGTAAGAGAAGGATCCATCTAATGAGGCGGGGCTTAGCTTCTTTCTTGGCAAGCAAATATTTAAGTGCGGCATGGTCCGTATAAACAATGACTTTGGAGCCAATCAAATATGAACGGAACTTATCAAGAGCAAAAACAATAGCAAGAAGCTCTTTTTGCGTCGTTGCATAGTTAACTTGTGCTTCATCAAGGGTTTTGCTAGAATAGTAGATGGCATGCAAAGCTTTGTCCTTCCGTTGGCCAAGAACCGCGCCAACGGCATAATCGCTTGGGTTGCACATCACCTCAAATGGCAATTCCCAATCCGGGGATTGCATGACCGGGGCCAAGATAAGAGCTTCCTTTATCCTAGCAAATGCCTCAACACACTCATTACTAAAATGGAAAGGGGTATCCTTGAGGAGAAGTTGTGTAAGTGGTTTAGCAATTTTGGAGAAGTCCTTGATGAACCGGCGATAAAAGCCGGCATGACCAAGGAAGCTTCTCACCCCTTTGAGGTTTGAAGGTTGGGGTAATTGCTCAATCACTTCCACCTTAGCTCTATCAACTTGGATACCCTTTTCCGAGATGAGATGACCAAGAACTACCCCTTCATTTACCATGAAGTGGCATTTCTCCCAATTCAAAACAAGACTCACTTCATCACATTTTTCCAACACCAAAGACAAGTTATGCAAGCACAAATCAAAGTCTTTCCCATACACAGTAAAATCATGTGGGAAATAACAGTTTACTTCCCCTATAAATTTAGGATTATAACAAAATTATAGAATATGAATTGCGAGTCATAAATATGAAAACGATATAAAATATAGAGAAAACGAATTAAACCTTTGGTCCTAGCAAAATTCGGCCTAAGAACAGATATCAAAGCAGATATCCTCCTAATCGTCTCACCCAAGATTGTATGAGATATGCCCTTCTCCTTTGCTAGAAAGAGAATCAAAAGTAACTGATCACTTTTAGTTTTTGTGTTTTTGTGTGTGATGGAGGCACCAGTGAGAATAGAATTAGGTTTAGAATTTTCTCCTGCTTCCCCTTGTCTACTCCTCACGGCTCCCCTAGGGTTTTAATGAGGAGATTTGTCTCCTCAAAACAACTACCCATGGACCGAAAATTCCAGATTTTATCTGGACTGTTTCCCGGTTAAATTCGCTTTAATATAAAATGTGTATTATTAATGTATCGTATAATATATACGTTAATTATAATTATCCGTATAATTATAATTTGCTAATTCAATATAACATTTTATATTCAATTACGAATTAACCTTTTAATTCGCACAAGCTTACATTATATATATGCTAATTAAATACAACAATTTATATTTAATTACGAATTACTTTTAATTCGTCTCAGCTCATATTATTTAATCGTTATTAAATAATCGTCTCATCATCACATTGACTAACCTTTTAGTCAAATACACTGACTAACCTTTTAGTCATATAATAGGGCATCAATATGATTATTTTCTCAAATAATCACATCTCTCAAACACATCCTTTAGGTGTGACTTTTAGGGACCAGTTGATCACCGCCATCTGTATGACAATAACGTCAAACTTATCTAGCAAGCCAACCGTTATTGATAAACGTTAATCAACTGATTATTATACAAAGTATACCCTGTGAACCTACAGAGATTTATTTATGTTATTGCACTAACTGTGGAGGACACTGGCTCCAACAATCTCCCACTTGTCCGTACAAGTGTATGTGCGATAACCGATTCTCATATCCATTATAAATTTCTCCCACTCAATGTAAACCAATTTGCAAAGTCTGTATTCACAAAGGTCGTAGTTTACAAGTGATCAGTATCAAGAGTGGTTTCCCCGACTAGAGAGTAACTTAACTGATAAACGAATCTTCATTCGAGCATGGCCATGCATTTCAGTTACAGCTCCTCGAGTGGCCCTGAGAAATATCATATCCTGATAAAGGTTGGATATTTTCTTCAACTCGAATCTTGCAGATACAAGCGCAGTATGAAATGACCCAGTGAAAATCTACTTAGCCTCCTGTTACGGTCGACCATGAGAAAGAAACCAAAGTCACCCAAAAACTGCCTTTATCTCAAGAGACAGTCGATAGTCAAAAGAATCGACTCTAGGAACACTATGGATGTCCTATCCACGACCCGGCACCTAATGTTCTGAAACATTTAGGACTCCATAACGTCGTCACAAAATGTCCTGCGCAGTATCATTATAACTCGCATCTGTGATCGATCAGTCAACAGTTTGACTTATGGCTCGTTGAACCCACCATCAATCGACGTCACAAAATAATTGCCAGAGTTATCAGCTCATGTAGGCAATTACGGACCCAAAACAAATATAATGTAATTCAGTTCACTTTGTGGTGTTCAATGTTGTCAGTACAACCCACATGAAAAACAAAATATAAAACAAAACGATGATTTCATAGATAGTTTTATGAAAAAGATACAGGTGTCTAATCCATATAAAACAACTAATACAACTCAGGAACACGTTTGATTCCCATGGAAATAACGTGCCCTTCATGCTTATCATATCTCAATGGTTTAGTGAGAGGATCTGCGACGTTATCATCCGTAGCAATCTTGTCTATCACTATTTCCCTTTGCTCCACGTAATCTCGGATCATGTGAGCCTTCCGTTGTACATGCCTAGACTTGTTGCTGGACTTAGGCTCCTTAGCCTGGAAGATGGCACCACTATTATCACAATAGATGGTGATCGGGTCATCCGAACTAGGAACTACAGTTAGTCCCTGTAAGAATTGACGCATCCATATAGCTTCCTTCGCAGCCTCTGAAGCAGCATAGTACTCGGACTCAGTCGTAGAATCTGCTATAACATTTTGTTTGGAGCTTTTCCAGCTGACCGCAGCGCCATTAAGAGTAAACACGAATCCAGACTGAGATTTGAGTCATCTCGATCCGTTTGGAAGCTAGCATCTGCGTAACCGGTTGCGCATAGCTCAGTGTCACCTTCATAAGTCAATACCCAATCCTTAGTCCTCCGTAGGTACTTGAGGATATTCTTAACAGCTATCCAGTGTGTTTCACCTGGATTGCCTTGGTAACGACTCGTCATACTCAATGCATATGCCACGTCTGGACGTGTGCATATCATGGCATACATGATCGATCCTATAGCTGATGCATAAGGAATCCGACTCATGCGTTCGACCTCTTCCGATGTCTTTGGTGCCTGAGCTTTACTCAAATGCATCCCAGAGACCATTGGAAGTTTCCCCTTCTTGGAGTTTGTCATGCTGAACCTCTCAAGAATCTTATCTATATAAGACTCCTGACTGAGGGATAACATCCGTCGTGATCTATCTCTGTAGATACGGATCCCCAAAATTCTTTGTGCTTCACCCAGATCTTTCATCTGGAAATGGTTCTTTAACCAAACCTTTACAGAAGTTAAGAGAGATATGTCATTCCCAATCAAGAGTATGTCATCAACATACAATATTAGGAAGACAATCTTGCTCCCACTCGACTTGATATATAAGCATGGTTCTTCGACCGATCGAGTAAATCCATTCTCTTTTATCACCTGGTCGAAACGATGATTCCAACTCCGAGAAGCTTGCTTAAGTCCATAGATGGAACGCTTAAGCTTGCATACCTTCTTAGGTTGCTTTGTAGATCGGTCCGCCATTTGGAGTGTGATGTTTGTGCGTTTACGTTCCCTCATGCCAAGTTTCTCACAAACGGAATATGGCATCACACTCACGCTAGCTCCCAAATCACACAAGGCCTTGTCAATTGTTAGGTTGCCTATGGTGCATGGGATGGAGAAACTACCCGGGTCTTTCAATTTTGGAGGGGTTGGGTTTTGTAGAAACTCACTACACTCACCAGTGAATGCCACGGTTTCAACTCCACTCAATGACTTCTTCCTTGTAAGGATGTCTTTCATGAATTTTGCATAGGCGGGGATTTGAGTGATGAGGTCGGTGAATGGAATGAAGACCTCCAAATTCTTGACAATATCCATGAATTTGCCTAATTGCTTGTCAAGCTTTGTTTTGGCTTGTCTAGAAGGAAAAGGTAGCCTTATCACAATAGGCTCCTCAACCTTCTTGTTCGTTGTTACCACATCATCATTATTTTCTACAACAACTTGCTCACTCAAAGAGCACTCTTCCTCCTTGTCATCCAATTCAACAACTTCATTTTCAATTGGTCCACCATCTTCCACTTTGTCTCCCTCACCATTATCATCTTCAATTGGCATTCTTGGTCCCTCATAACTCTTTCCACACCTCAAATGTATGGCATTGGCGGTTTCATTTCTAGGTGGGTTACCTTGAGGAGGTAATTGACCCTTTCCCCTAGAGGAACTCCCCGAGGCTATTTGGGTCACTTGAGTTTCAAGCATTTTATTGTGGGCAAGGATGTTATTGATGATAATATCTTTGGCTTGGTTGTCTTTTTGCAATTGGAGAATCGCTTTTTGAATGTCCAAGTTTGGATCCCCAACTTGTGGTTGCATGGGAGGTTGATTTTGTGGTGGTGGGTTGTATTGATTTTGGTTGTATTGTGGTTGATTGTAGGAAGGTTGGTTTTGATTGTATTGTGGTCTTTGAAAGTTTTGTTGATTGTTTCTCATGGGTGGAGCAACATATGGTTGTGGTTGGGGGTTTTGAACATTGTGGCTTTTATATGAGAGATTTGGGTGGTTCTTTGTGTTCTCATTGTAAACGTTGGAGTAGGGGGTTCCTTGCCTATAAGATTGAAAGGCATTCACTTGTTCCACGGATCCTCTACATTCTTGAGGATCATGACCAAATGTTCCACAACATTCACAAACCCCTTGAGATAAGCTTGGTGCCATCACCATAGCATTCACTTGTTGCATAGGTTGTTGGGTTAATGAGCTTTGAGCTTGTTGGAATAGAGCCGTTTGTTGGTCCATTTTGAGGTTCATTGCTTCCATAAAAGAGCTAAGTTGAGCTCCAAAGTCGGCTCCCATTTGGGTGACGGAGCTCACCTCATGCTTTCCCCTAGGAGTTTGCCTTGGCCTACTAAATTGTGAATTATGGGCCGCCATCTCCTCTATTCTTGCCCAAGTTTGAGCATCATCTACTTCCGTGAACCTTCCTTTGGATCCCATGTTCAAAATTCCCCTAGCATCTTCATAAAGTCCATTCCAAAATTGTTGTACCTAGAACCACTCACTCAAACCATGGTGAGGGCAAGAACGAATGATCTCCTTGAATCGGTCCCAAGCTTCATAGAGTGACTCTTCATCCCTTTGCTTGAAGCCGGTTATCTTAGCTCTCAACATATTTGTCTTTTCCGGTGGATAGAACTTTTGATAAAAAGCTAGAGCTAGGTGATACGTGTCGTTTGCGCATACAAATTAACAATTTATTTACCTATCTTAACCTCAAAAATATAAACATAGTAAAGGATAAGTAGGGTCGATCCCACGGAGAGACTGGAAAACTAATTAACTAGTTAGTAACATTTATTAACTAACTTACATATGTACTTTTATTTACGGCTATTAACATATTTACGATAAAGGGGGGGGGGTTTCATTTGTGATTCTAATAAACTAACGTAACTGAATACGAATGTCTAAAAGTGAAGTTGAATACCCGATTAAGCTCATATTCTCATGGTAATTTTAGAATGGCAACCGATATCTGTTTACGTCAAATCTCTAGTTTGTTTATAGATTAATTGCGGAACTCAAGATAACAAGAACTTCCTATCTTCTCTTAATTACAACCGATCTGAACTAAGCCTAGACCGATTCTTAACTAACCGACCGATGTAAGTTTGTCACACCCTACTAAAGACCATATTAGTAGCATTATCGAAATAAGAAAACGTCATTAATCCAATTAACCATTTAAGTTTCGTCACTACCTAATAAATTAACTGACCAAATATTACTCCTAACCTAAAGTAACCCCAATTTGCAGAGATTAACTTAAATTAGTTGCTACTCGGATTATATAACTCGAACTAAGCCAGAATCATATAATTAGCAGAAGTATACAATTCCAATTATAATAAGATAACAAATTAATAAAATGAATTGAAACTTATAATTAAGACGAGCAAACTTTGGATACAAATAACTGAACGATTAACAATAAACAACTAACGGTTTAATACTAAAATTAATCAACGAATTCAACCATAAAATAGATACAAGAAAAAGTAAGAAACACTTATTTAATTGCCCGGAATCCGCGGCACGACCATCGGATATCACGCCTCCGATCGAACCGGAATCCACCCGTACTCGGACGTGTACTAAGACGCCGTCCGAGAACCGCTTCATCTTCTAATTGTGACCCAAATGATTGAACCGTCACTCATTTCACTCATCTTTCTCTATAAAATATTTGGGTATTCACCTCCTCTACTTATGATATTGAGACGGGTATTTATAATAATATTTGGATATACAGGATAGATTTTACAAGGAATAGGATAGATTTTACAAGTAAAATATAGGAAGAGGATAGAGTTTGAGACGGAGTTGAGTTCATCTCCGTCTGGTATGCACTTCCAGTAACTTTTGTTCTTTAGTTTCGCTCATGTATGTGAATTAGTCTTTTTGATTGTCACAAGCTAAGAAGTCCACGTTTCCTTTGCTTGTTGTTGAACGTCATCAAAATTGGTCTCTTTACTTGGGCCTTCCTGGTTCCTTTATTTTACTCGCTTGCTCACTTGTTGCTCTCGGCCCATTTCATCGGGTCATCACCTGTTAATTTGGAGTAACAGTAAATTAATCCTTTTACGTCAAAAAATAATATTTACCTAGTAGAACCCCAGAATTAGCAAATGTATATTAAGTACTTCAAATAATACTATAAACGACCGTAAAACTATATAGATAAGGGGTATAAATATGAATAAATATCGTCTTATCAAATTCCCCCACACTTAGCTTATTGTCGTCCTCGACAATGACAAAACATGAGCCAAAGATAATTATCAATCTCAAAGATTTTAGACTTAACCAGAACAAGTTTATCGACGACAAACTAAAAACGTTTTTACAAATAAATTTTATAAGTTAGTAAAGTCAATGAAAAACATTTTAAGTTAGATTAGGAAATAACGTATACTAAACTTTTCCTTCCACTCCGAACTATACAACCAATTAATTAACTAACATAAACATTTTAAACCGCTTCTAAATTACAATTATAAATAAATGCATTAGCAAGACACTCGGTCCAACTACCTTTGTGCGCGTGTGCAAAGTGTATTGACTCATAGAGGTGGGTTTAGGCAATTTAAGATCGTAATGAAAAATTTACTTTCTGTACATTTAGTACGAGGATCGTTCTCCCGAGCATTCAAGTGTATATGTCCCTCAACGAACTCACCACCAGAACCACCAACATATTTTTCACTTCATTTTTTTCAATTCATTTTTCTTTGTTTCCTCTTTCTGTTTTCCTTTATTTTCTTTTTCTTTTTTCATCTGTTTTTTTTTCTTTTTTTTTTTCTTTCCAACTTTCTCTTTTCTTCACACAACCTCCAACGTTCGTAACTGTCTATCCAATGACCCTTGTAGCGAGTTTTCGACCAATGGATCCCGCCCATCCGGACAAGTCATTAGGCATTCTCCCCGTACATTGACTGAGTTCCCCTAAGGATCTAATTACTCGAGCCACCGGATAGAATTTTTGTTCAAATGAGGTCAAATAATCTCCCTGAAGCCCTGATTAGGAGTCCCCTATGAAAGTAAATTGGCTAAAAGACCGGCTTACACCCCACGCACTAGAGTCAATGAAAAGTGTAAATAAAGGTAGCCAAATAAAGTGCTTTAATTTTAATTTAAAGGAGACTTAAAACATGTATGTTCCATAATTAATCAATCCAAGTTCAAAAATGGAGGAAAAACTCATGTATAGACGACTTCAAAACAATTATTATTGTAATATTAGTAAAATATAAATTTTTTTTTTAAGTTAGTAATTTGAAAATTTGTTAGATTAGAGCTTGTCGTCGACTCCCTCGTCAATATATAGTCCAATATGCACAGAGGTTGAAACTTTAAAAGCATTCTTCTGTTTTAAGAAAATGTCAGCAGCATTCATTTCAAAATAGACCATAACAATGCAATCTCAAAACTTGTATGTGCAACAATTTAATGCAAACCTCATCGTACTTGGTACCAAACAACTATATAATATTTGCAATCACACGGCTAACCATCACGCATTACTTACTAACTAATCAGCATAGCAACCTCATTACATCAGACAACTGCATCTTAGTAGAAATAAATCAACTCAAATCCAATTTGAAACAGTGACTAGACAGCAGCAAAAGTTTAAAATTAACCCAATTTATCAAGATTTTAGCCTGCCTCTCCCCCACACTTAAACTCGACATCGTCCTCGACGTCAAAATAGACAACGAGATTAACAAATTCAGCATGTAATAAAAATAAGAGCGAAAGAACACTTAGCGGATTTAATAGTAGGTATAGCATATCGGGTGGCTGCAACTAGTACTATAGATTATAGAGCTCCATGTTAGTACTCGTGCCCAAGCTTGCAGTGAGACAGAAGCATCTTTGTATTGCATCACCATGGCTCAAGTGTTATCTCATCTTCATACGATCATCCATGTAGAAAAAATTACGAGCAGATGCACTCTCCCTGGGCAATGTAATCTATTAGATCGTCCCACTCCTTCAGTTTTCAGCTCATTACGACATCCTCCTGCAAAATTAGCATTCTCGAGAAAGACAAGTGATATATAGATTAAAAAATATAGAGGAAACAAAATACCCATTATACCAGCAGCAATTTTTATTTTTATTTTTCCTAATTTTTTTTGTGCAACCGACACTATTAACATCCCCCTACAAAGGTTGCGAAACTCGGGGAGGCACTTAAGCCGACTCAAGTAAGTAAAAAAATAACGCATATATATTAAACACACATAAAAGCAATTAAAATATAAGCTTGGGTTGCCTCCCAATAAGCGTCTTAGTATATGTCGTGGCTCGACGTAGTTTAAAGTATCCTTCAAAGATAGTCATCATTCAGCGACACTCAATATCCATGACTACCAAGAACTCACCCTGAAATCAGTTCAGCCAATAATAAAGTCTCACGCTTTCAACAACGACCAACTTTCACACAATACTTCTTATTTTACCATCAAATGTAATTAGCAAGTACAGCACAAAACTGAAATAATTCCCTCAAATGTCAGCATATCTATGTCTCAAAGAATTAATTCAGTGTATCCATTAATATCTAAATAACATTAACTAGCAATTCACAATTTTAAACAGCTCTTCCCCCAAACTTATAATAAACCATAACATCACTTAACGAGCTACAAGGTTGGGGAATCTTGTCTATATACTAGCTCAATGCTTTTTTTTTTTTAATCCAACATTAGCTCACACTAAAGCTCACGTTTATTCACGTCTAATAAGAGATATAGATTTCAGCACAGGACAAGTGACAACTCTCAATTCAGAGCGTAATCAAGAGCGTAATCAATCATGTAGGAAGGATAATCTGCAAGAGTAGCGAAATTATCATCCATTTGACTCGAGTAAACTGATACATAATCTCAAGATTATGTCCTAGCAATGTAAAAAAAAAAAAAATAAAGACCTCGACAGCAACAAAGTGGTGTTCAACTGAAAGGCACAATATATTTAAATTTGGAAGTATACTAAGAAGGATATATTCAGATGCTTGGTTTCCATGAGTAGGATTCAACAAGACGTAAACACAGAAAACATGTAGTTAGCTAGGCTACAAGTTCCTAGAAATTGTCGCTTGACCCAATATTTGTTTGCTCTCTCTTGCCAAAGTTCATGTGGACTCTCATGATCAACCTAAGCATACCCTTATCAACAAAATAAACGAATACGAATTTGTAAGAAGGTGAGCACACTTCTCACATGTGCATAATACCTCAATCACTTCAGAAAACCATATTCTTGCCAGGAGCTCAAGACTTCTGATCATATCAGACACATTAGGACGGGTAAACTAGTGATACTAACTAATACTAGGTTGACAAATACAAGAGGAACCATAAATACTGTACAATAAATTTGGACGAACAAGGTGTTACACAATATTAGTTAAGTTAGATTCAAAAACAGGATGAAACCAAACAAGCAAACAACATGCAAAAACGTTAGGAAACATGTCGTCTACTAAAACAATTCCAACCTATATAGAATCCAACCAAAATCATGAATTAAAGTAAGTTAGTGTCAAAATATAAGCAATGTACACAAATTAATTCTAACATCAATCTCCCCGGCAACGGCGCCAAAATTTGATACGTGTCGTTTGCGCATACAAATTAACAATTTATTTACCTATCTTAACCTCAAAAATATAAACATAGTAAAGGATAAGTAGGGTCGATCCCACGGAGAGACTGGAAAACTAATTAACTAGTTAGTAACATTTATTAACTAACTTACATATATACTTTTATTTACGGCTATTAACATATTTACGATAAGGGGGGTTTCATTTGTGATTCTAATAAACTAACGTAACTGAATACGAATGTCTAAAAGTGAAGTTGAATACCCGATTAAGCTCATATTCTCATGGTAATTTTAGAATGGCAACCGATATCTGTTTACGTCAAATCTCTAGTTTGTTTATAGATTAATTGCGGAACTCAAGATAACAAGAACTCCCTATCTTCTCTTAATTACAACCGATCTGAACTAAGCCTAGACCGATTCTTAACTAACCGACCGATGTAAGTTTGTCACACCCTACTAAAGACCATATTAGTAGCATTATCGAAATAAGAAAACGTCATTAATCCAATTAACCATTTAAGTTTCGTCACTACCTAATAAATTAACTGACCAAATATTACTCCTAACCTAAAGTAACCCCAATTTGCAGAGATTAACTTAAATTAGTTGCTACTCGGATTATATAACTCGAACTAAGCCAGAATCATATAATTAGCAGAAGTATACAATTCCAATTATAATAAGATAACAAATTAATAAAATGAATTGAAACTTATAATTAAGACGAGCAAACTTTGGATACAAATAACTGAACGATTAACAATAAACAACTAACGGTTTAATACTAAAATTAATCAACGAATTCAACCATAAAATAGATACAAGAAAAAATAAGAAACACTTATTTAATTGCCCGGAATCCGCGGCACGACCATCGGATATCACGCCTCCGATCGAACCGGAATCCACCCGTACTCGGACGTGTACTAAGACGCCGTCCGAGAACCGCTTCATCTTCTAATTGTGACCCAAATGATTGAACCGTCACTCATTTCACTCATCTTTCTCTATAAAATATTTGGGTATTCACCTCCTCTACTTATGATATTGAGACGGGTATTTATAATAATATTTGGATATACAGGATAGATTTTACAAGGAATAGGATAGATTTTACAAGTAAAATATAGGAAGAGGATAGAGTTTGAGACGGAGTTGAGTTCATCTCCGTCTGGTATGCACTTCCAGTAACTTTTGTTCTTTAGTTTTGCTCATGTATGTGAATTAGTCTTTTTGATTGTCACAAGCTAAGAAGTCCACGTTTCCTTTGCTTGTTGTTGAACGTCATCAAAATTGGTCTCTTTACTTGGGCCTTCCTGGTTCCTTTATTTTACTCGCTTGCTCACTTGTTGCTCTCGGCCCATTTCATCGGGTCATCACCTGTTAATTTGGAGTAACAGTAAATTAATCCTTTTACGTCAAAAAATAATATTTACCTAGTAGAACCCCAGAATTAGCAAATGTATATTAAGTACTTCAAATAATACTATAAACGACCGTAAAACTATATAGATAAGGGGTATAAATATGAATAAATATCGTCTTATCACTAGGTTCTTCCATGAGTCAATACCTAGAGCAACCTTGTCAAGACTCTTCAACCATCATTTTGCCGTTCCAATAAGAGAGAAAGGAAACAAGACCCATCGAATTTGGTCTTGAGTCACTCCCGTTTGAGAAACGGCATCACAATAATCACAAAAAGTCTCCATGTGTAGATGAGGGTCTTCACTTGGCATACCTCCAAATTGGTTCCTCTCCACCAATTGGATAAAAGCGATTTTAGCAATAATATTTCCGGTTAAATTTTGTGGTACGGGGGTGGTGTTTGGTAGAGTATCTTCCGTGGGAATGGAGTGAGATGAGAATTTAGGCATTCTAGGAGAGTGGGTGGTTGGATGGGAAGTAGGATGGTTGGTGGGATTCCAAAAGGATTCACAAATTCCGCGATCGGCACAAGACCCTCCCAATTCTCTACCCTTGGATGCTCAATTTCTACCTCGTTACTTTCCCGGATTTCCCTTTCTTCAATCGAAGGTAGAGGCTCCTCCATTGTAGTAATCGGATTCGAAGAAGCGCTTCTATTTGCGGTTTTGAAGACTTTGCGAAGTCTCCTAAAAGTCCTTTCGATCTCGGGATCGATTGGAGGTTGATCCTTTGGGGAGATCGCCTGGGCATACAAGAAAACTAAATGTAAACGGTGAGAATGCCTCGAGAAACTAGGTTTCTCAAGACAAGAGGCAAAAAACTAAAGCAAACTAAAAACAATCAAATTAAACATACACCGTCCCCGGCAACAGCGCCATTTTGATGGAGAAAAATAGTGGTGTTGTAAGAGTGTCGATCTCAGGGACAATTGGTGTCTAGAAATGATCTAATAGTCTACTAAGTCTCTTGCAAAGTCACAAAGTAATTTGGGTTTGGATTTGTTGGTTAAACTAAATAATAATAATTAAAAGCAAATAAAAACAACAAAAGGAGTCTAAGACTAGAACGATTGAATTTTTATCAAATAAGAGGGAAAACTAGGGTGAGTGGGTTCATATGGGTAGTAAAGTCGAGTGGAAGAGCCGGGTCTAATAGTTGAGATGTCATCTAGTCTAGGAAAGTGAATTGAGGCTTCCGTTCTTAGAATTCCTCCTCAAACCGACTCTAACTAGCTATCGCGTCACTAGATACGGCTTGCCAAACTAGCGGTTCTACGAAAAACAACGACTTTCGATCTTATGGTATTCGAAACAAACGAAAGAATCATGCAAACTCAAGTAGGCATTTCATCAAACATGTTATAAGCATAGTATGGAGACAAGACAATAATCAACTATTAACCCCAACAAGAACACATTAACTCATAGTATAGCCCATAATCCCCCACATAACCCTAGCAAGATTACTACTCACTCATATTCAAGGGAAATTCAACATTAACTAAGGATTGCAAAAGGAAATCAACAACAATAAACATTTTCAATTAACAATGAAAAGATAACAAGAATTGAAATGAAAACTTAATTAAAGACAAGATTAAGTAAAGGAATTACACCAACTTGGAAAAAGATGAGAACTTTGATATAATAACCAAGATTTTGTCACAAATCTTTGAATATAAACCAAGTTCAAACACTAAACCAAATCGAAATCACTAATTAACCAACTAATTTGCTTAATTATGGAAGATTAATACAAGATTAAATACTAATTATATGAGAGTTTCAAATCTAGGGTTTCGTGCCATCTAATTACATATGAGGGTCTATTTATAGGTTTAGAAAATGGAGGAAGATGGGCTTCGAAAGGCTTCATGGACTGGTAAAGTCACGACCGTGAAATAGGTTTCACGGTCGTGAAACACGTCTCACGACCGTGAAACTCCAAGTCACGGTCGTGAGATTAGTGGCAGAGCAAGGTCTTCTTTCACGAACAAGTCACGACCGTGAAACAAGTTTCACGACCGTGACTTAGCTTTCACGACCGTGAAATGAGTTTCACAGCCGTGAGCTAAAATGCTCAAAATCTATCTTCTTGGAAAGGCATCTCACGACCGTGAGATGCCTTTCACGCCCGTGAGATGCCTTTCACGCCCGTGAAATCTTTCTTGTCCCTCTTCCTTTGCTTAACTTTGTTACTTCCTTCCCGGTTTCGCTTGCCTTGACACGGGAGGGCTTTGGCGCATCGAGTAGGGCCCCCAAGGGTATGTGGGCCCCCAATGTATGACGTGGGTCCTCCGAGTGATTCACCTTCTTCTTTGTTGATCAAAACTAGGTAGAAATCGCCTCAAATGACGGTTTACCTACAAAAACACGATAAAAGCGAGAAATATGCTAGAAGAAGGTAAAACACGTAGAAACGCTCTTAGGGAGCGTTAAAGGCAGGCAAAACGAGACAAAAAGGGGTGAAAATGTAGGGTGAAATGACACTATATCAAAGACACCAACACAAGCACCACCATCCAGAACCACAAGATCAAAGACAATTCAGCCAGTCCAGGAAGAAGCAATTCAGGTAGAGCAGAGTTCCAGACCAGATATCTTAAGAAAACTATCCAAGCAAGGGCTCCAACTCCTTTTCCCATCTAGTTGAGGTCCTTAGCTAGCTAGAAGGCTTACACAAGTTTTCCTAAAGGTTCCTAGAAATCCACCTAAAACAGCCTAGAAGTTAAAGGGTCACAACAAGAAGCCAGTCAGGCACAAAGGCCAATTAATCCATCCAACGACATCTTCATTTTGTGTGACAAGTCTTAGCATTAATAAGTTCCTCGAGAAGGTCTTAGTAGTCCCTCTCAAGGGCCCAGGATCAGCAGCAAACAACCAGACCAAGCAGCTACAAGTTCTGAACAACATTGCCATTTCAGGAAAGAGACAATGTTACTTTTGCAGCAACTTTTCTGGAGACTTGCAGTCTGTTTCAGCTCGTCTCATTAGGAGACTTTGTACATCTGTTTTGTTGTCATTGTAAGGCTAATTCAAGCCCTTAGATGTAACTTTAAATCTAGTGGTAGAGATCTACTTGTAATGCTCTATATAAAGAGCCTTTTGCCCTTTGTAATACTTAGAATATGATTGAAAACTTGGAGTATTTACTCTATTGCTTGTTAACGTGTGCCAGTCTTGGTTAGCTAAAACCCTCAAAAAACTTGTGCTAGTCTTAGTTTGTTGGCCTGAGCTTAAGACATTCACTTGTGCTAGTCTTAATGAGTGAATTAAGCCCGGGACTCACTGAGTTTAGGTCTATTTGTGCTAGTCTTGATAGTCTTAAAGTCAGGGTTCTATCTTTTGTGTGTCTTGTTGTGTTTGCTTCTTGTTTCCAGTCCTGATCCCTAGTTTGCTGTTTCAATTACTGTCTATTGATTTTTGAATTATTTATATAGTATAGATTATACTCCGTAATAGATTAGATTAGATTAGGTGTTGTATGAGTATTTTACTAAATTACTAATATTTGTGTAGGTATGTTAATTTAGCTAAAAGACAACCATGCTTAGGTAATCAATCAAAGTCATCGTGTTAGGTCCTTAGGAAAGTAAAGAAAGATGATAACCACATTCGATAATCATATTGATAAATTAACTTTGATGAGGACGTGAGAAGGTGAGTAGGACTATAAATCCTTGTCCGCGTAATTGCGTTTCCTATGAGCGAATTCAACTTAATTAAGAATTAAGAATTTTATGTGGTTCTACTTTTTTCTTTGATTTATTAATCCTGAATTTTCCAAAATCAATAGGCTAGAAAATGATGGCCAATGATACCTAAGCTACGCTACTTTTGCCTTTGTTTTTTTAATAATCCTCTTTTAGTCTTTTTAATAAGTTTCATATAACCATTTTGAATCAAATCACTGCATTAGTGTTCTCAAGGGGGCCATTTGGTTGATGTAGCAAGTGGAAATTCATGAGAACTAGAAAATTATAAAAATAAAAAAATTTATTTAATTTCTGAGGATTTTTAAAACTTGTTTGGTCAACAATGTAAAAAGTTATTTAACGGGAATTACAAATTACTAAGGGAAAATTAGTAAGCAACTTCCTACAATTTTTTTTAGGAACTCTATTACATGGAGGGTTTATTTCCCTATATTACAAAAATGAAACAATCCAACAACTCCCATGTGTTAGTCGAAAAGTGCTGTAACCAGAGAATAAAAGATCAGAAATACCAAACAGAAGTAGTGACGTGGAAAGAGCCACTGCCTTGAAAACTTATTCCGGTACGACCGTGGTGGCGATCAGGTATTGACCGGTAGTTCCCCAAGGATTACACTACTGACGCCTTTCAGACTCGCCCACTCGAGACTGATAGACCTGGAACGATTTTTGTACTCTACCCAGAAATTATTGTAGAAGAATAAGAAGAGGAGAGTAGAAGAGTGTGTTGTTGTTGTTGTTTCTGGTTATGCAGACTGCTCTATTTATACAGAAAAATAGAGCAGTTGAGGAGCTTAACAAGTTCCTAATTCACAGCAGTCAAGGCTGTAAATGGGGAGAAAATATCTCACCCACTAACAGTAACTTGACTGACTCAATTAGCACATGGGAAATGAATCCGAACACATGAACCTGGACACAACAAAACATACTACTCAGATCGGACTTGGCCCAAAAAGATAGGCATAGCCCGCCGCAGGCGATTGCCAAATCCCAAATCCCAAATCCCAAATCCGGATCCGGGCCGGGCTCGGGCACGCGCGCGCGTGTGCGAGCTGAATTAAGCACCTCGCAGAGTCTATACAAAAGACCCCCTTTACCCACTAGTGATAAGTAAGGGAAGAGGTGTATATATAAACACATACATTCTTCCTTTCCTCTCCTATGTGGGATGGTAAGAAAAAACTCAAAGGCTTTAGAAGCCCCTATTTCCAACAATCCCCCACTAGGGGCACCCGAGTCACAGAAAGAAGAATTCCTGGGTAAAGGAAGGATTGGATACTTAGGTATCAATATCTTTCGATTTGAATTGACACTTTAGTGAAATGAAGAAACAACTTACTTTCAGCGAGAGAATATCTTGCGATTTGAATTCCTAACTGAGCTTCGGTCGATACCCCCCACAACACATATCATACCTTCAAAAAATGATCGTTCCGCGATTTCATTGTGCAACGTGCCTTTTAGAGGCTATAC
This sequence comes from Heliosperma pusillum, assembly GCA_022085475.1. NCBI lineage: Eukaryota > Viridiplantae > Streptophyta > Magnoliopsida > Caryophyllales > Caryophyllaceae > Heliosperma > Heliosperma pusillum. The sequence goes on from JAIUZE010066388.1 coordinate 36,212, forward strand.
GTTTACCTTGGTACTAATAGGTGTGTTCAAAAGACTTCTCATAGTCTTATGATCATTACACCTACGTAGGTGGCTCAAGTGCTTCTCAAAAGCACTTCTCACACAAGCCATTAAGGACACAAGTCCAACCTGGCGTACAATTCATCAAGTGCGTCTCAAAAGCACCGCCGTTAAGGCTATGAATCATACAACGCCATATGAACAGAACTTTAGACCTAGTCAAGTGTCACTCTCTAACTTGACTTAAGGACTTTAGCCCCATTCCCCTCGACGTGTCAGCGACTAATCTCCTAGTCAACCCCTTAGTAAGGGGATCAGCAAGATTGCTTTCGGACCTCACATAGTCCAAAGCGATCACTCCATTTTCAAGGAGTTGTTTAACTGCAGCGTGCCTGATTCTGATGTGTCGTTTTTTCGCATTATAGACACTATTCTTAGCGACACCAATGGCTGCTTGTGAATCACAATGTAAGGAGATCGGAGTCTGCCGTCCTCCCCACACTGGTACATCTGCTAGTAGGTTTTTCAACCAATCAGCCTCTTGACCTGCCAACTCAAGAGCTATGAACTCCGATTCCATGGTAGAGCGTGCAATACAAGTCTGTTTAGAGGACTTCCACGATATAGCACCTCCACCCATGGTGAAGACATAACCACTAGTTGAACAAATCTCATCGTTACCTGACACCCAATTCGCATCACAATATCCTTCTAACACAGCAGGAAATTTACTATAATGCAAACAAAGATCAGCAGTTCCTTTTAGGTATTTTAGTAAACGACGAAGAGCTGTCCAATGTTCATTACTGGGGTTATGAGTATAACGACTCAGTCTACTAACAGCATAAGCAATATCTGGTCGAGTACAGTTCATAAGAAACATCACACTGCCTAGAATTTTAGCATACTCTTCTTGGGAAACACTCTTACCCAAGTTCTTACACAAAGGTATACTAGCATCATAGGGAGTTCTAGCAGATATCACATCAAAGCAGTTAAACTTTTTCAACACCTTTTCCACATAATGAGATTGACTTAAAGAAATTCCAGTAGAGTTTCGGATAACCTTAACTCCTAGGATAACATCAGCTTCTCCTAAGTCCTTCATCTCAAATTTTGATGACAAAAACTCTTTGGTTTTAATTACCACATCCAAATTATTACCAAGTATTAACATGTCATCAACATATAGGCATATAATCACACAATCAGATTCTATCATTTTGGAATACACACATGAATCAGAGTTGTTAACCATATAGCCATTGCTCACCAAAGTGTTGTTAAATTTCTCATACCACTGTTTAGGTGCTTGTTTCAGACCATAAAGTGACTTGTTTAGTTTACACACTTTATTCTCTTGACCCTTAATCACAAAACCCTCAGGTTGCGACATATAGATCTCTTCCCTTAGTTCACCATTCAAGAAAGCAGTTTTTACATCCATTTGATGTATAATAAGGTTATGAATGGCAGCTACGGCGACAAGAGTTCTTATAGTCGATATTTTAGTCACAGGAGAATAAGTATCAAAATAATCAATGTCTTTCTTTTGTGTAAAACCTCTAACCACAAGTCTAGCTTTGAACCTTTCTATTGTACCGTCAGGTCTCATTTTCTTTTTAAAGATCCATTTATTACTGATTGGTTTACTACCTTTAGGTAAATCAGTCAACACCCAAGTCTGATTAGACACAATAGAATCAAGTTCACTTTTAATAGCATCTTTCCAAAAATTAGCATCAATTGATTTCATTGCCTCACAATACGTTTTTGGATCATCTTCTATTAAAAAAGTTGAAACAAATTCATCACTAGCACAAACAGTGTAACCATGTTCAGACAGAAAAGTTGTAACAAAATCATCACCAAAGTTCCTTGCACATCTAGGTCTCTTACTTCTTTTAGGCTCAACATTATGATCAGTAGAAGAGCTACTACTAGCATGTGAGAATATATCAGAAGATGCAATAGGTAAACTAGGAGATGATATAACATTCTTCTTTAATGGAAAAACATGCTCAAACAATTCAGCATCTCTAGCTTCAGATATAGAACGATCATTCAAAGACATAAATCGATAAGCAGAGCTATTTTGAGCATAACCAATAAACACACAATCATAGGTTCTCGGTCCAACGGTAGGTCTCCTAAAATCAGGTAAGCCTACTTTAGCCAAACACCCCCATACCCTGAGAAAGCTCAAGTTAGGAGGATAGCCCTTCCAAATCTCGTAGGGTGTCTTATCAATTTTCTTATGAGGTACACGGTTTAGAATATGACAAGCCGATAAAATCGCTTCCCCCCACATATCGTCAGAAAGACCAGAACTTAAAAGCATAGCATTCATCATTTCTTTTAGTGTTCTATTTTTTCGTTCAGCTACTCCATTAGACTGAGGTAAATAAGGTGGACTAGACTCATGAATTAACCCATTTTTCGCACAGAAATCGATTAAAAAGTTAGACCCGTACTCACCTCCTCTGTCAGACCTTACCCTTTTGATTTTCCTATCGAGTTGATTTTCGACTTCATTTTTAAACGTTATAAACGATTGTTCAGCCTCATCTTTAGTCCTAAGCAAATAGACTCTAGTATATCTCGAACAGTCGTCTATAAAAGTGATGTAGTAATTTTTCCCACCTCCGCAGTGCTTTTGAAATCAGCTAGATCGGTGTGAATTAATTCAAGAAGACTCGAATTCCTAGTTTTGACAGGTTTACTAGGTTTCTTTGTAAATTTAGCCTCAACGCAGCTAGCACATTTCGAGAATTCTTTACTTGTTAAACTCGGAATTAAACTCATTGTTCTAAGTTTTTTAATATAGTCAACATTTACATGACCTAATCTACCATGCCAAACATCAATAGACTCAGCGATATAAGCAGAAGTAGATGCAATATTATTAAAAACTGAATCAGAGTTCAAAACAAATAGACCCCCAGAGAGATAACCCTTGCCCACAAAATCCCCATTACGCGACATTACAACCTTGTCAGCTTCAAAAACAAGCTTCAAACCAGCTTTGTTCAATAAAGCACCAGACACGAGGTTTCGACGCAATGAGGGTACATACAAAACATTATTTAGAGCAAGTGTTTTCCCCGAGGTGAGTTTGAGAAAGATCTTGCCTTTGCCTGTGATCATTGCAGATGAAGAGTTACCCATGTAGACATATTCCCCATCAGCTACCTCCTCGAACTCAGCAAATAACCCCTTATCAGCACAGAGGTGTCTAGAAGCACCAGTATCCAAGACCCATTCAGCAACATTACCCACCAGATTTGCTTCGACAACCACAGCAGCAATAACATTATCAGTCACAGCAACATTAGCTTCAGCGGTTTTCTTTTGAGTGCATTGGTAGGCCTTATGGCCTATCTTACCACAGACGTAGCAAACAAGAGGTCCAGCAGGTTTCTGAATTTTGGCAACTGGTTTAGTGTACTTCCCTTGACCCGGACCATTCTTCTTGGTAGGACCCTGGTTCTTAGCCTGACCACCCTTGACCTTACCCTTACCCTTGAACTTCTCAGCATTTGAAGGACCACCAGACTCGACCACAACCATATTATCCTTAGCAGTATTAACAGGAAAACTAGCAGGTTTATCTTTAAGGCGATTAGCCTCCTCAGTCCTCATATGTCCTACAAGTTCTTGGAGGGACATATCCTTTTTCTTATGCTTAAGATGGTTTCTATACTCAAACCAGGAAGGGGGAAAACGTTCTAACAAAACATTTGCAAGGAAAACATCATCTAATTTCATTCCCTCATTAATGAAATCAGCACACAAGTTTTCATATAAATGCACTTGTTCCATAATTGGTTTTCCATCGACCATCTGAAATTCTAGTCATTTCTCAACAACATATTTCTTTTTCCCAGCATCATCAGCCCCATATTTAGATTCTAATGACTCCCAAATGACACGGGCAGACTTGTGAATCATAAATAAATCGAACAAGGTATTAGACATATTGTTTAAAAGATGATATCTAGCAGTTTTATTGTCCTTGTCGAATTTCTTAACAGTCTGTTCATTATTCTTAATGACAGCAACAACAGGAGGGGTTTCTTCAATAGAAGTAGTAGCGGAAAAAGGAATTGGTGGGTCATTAAACAGAACATAGTCGATATCAAGCTGTTCAAAAAACATAAGCAATTTTTGTGACCATCTCTTGTAGTTAATCCCATCTAACGGTTCAATTTTGGTCAGATCAGGAAGGTTTTTTGACAACACAGACGACATTGTTACAGTAGAAATATAATAAGTTTTCAAATTGTTAGTTGAAAAGTGCTGTAACCAGAGAATAAAAGATCAGAAATACCAAACAGAAGTAGTGACGTGGAAAGAGCCACTGCCTTGAAAACTTATTCCGGTACGACCGTGGTGGCGATCAGCTATTGACTGGTAGTTCCCTAAGGATTACACTACTGACGCCTTTCAGACTCGCCCACTCGAGACTGATAGACCTGGAACGATTTTTGTACTCTACCCAGAAATTATTGTAGAAGAATAAGAAGAGGAGAGTAGATGTAACACCCGGAAATGTACCCTATTTTTCTAGTAGAAATATTTTACGAAATCTTTTCAGTAATTTAAGTTTTAAATTAGCTTTTTATGTTTCGAGTCGAATTTAGAATTTCCGAGTTCGTATTTGGAATTTCTGTGAGATTCCATGAAAATCCCGTTTTAAGGCGAGTTTGACTTTTCTTGACTTTTGAGTCGAGTTTGACTTTTCTTGACTTTTGAGTCGAGTTTGACTTTTCTTGAATTTTTAAGTCGTCTTTGACTTTTCTTGACTTTTGAGCCGTCTTTGACTTTCGTTGACTTTTTCCCACTTACTCACCCTACATATACTCCCTCATACTACCTCACCTTAACCTAATTTCCCTCACAACTCAACATCTTCTTCTTCCTCACCATAAACACCAAAACCTAGCCTCCATTTTTGATCCGTCTTCAAATCGTCACTACTCCTTCGTTACTCGCTCAAATTCCCCTCTCATCCTTCCTCTATCCGTATTGGTAATAAAATTACCGTCTTTCTCGCTTTTTAAATTATCCGTCTTTCTCAAGGTGAAGTATATTTCATCTTTATTGCCTAATTGTAGGTGGAGACTACTAGGAGGGCTTAGTAATCGATTAAAGACGCGTAAAGGTAACGGTGAAGGGTTACTCGGTATCATTTACGTGTTTTACATGATTTCCATGTTAGAATTCGTTTTTTTGGAATACAATTAGAAAGCTTAGAAATTATGAGTTTGATGATGATTGTTGTTAGTTGATGATTGTTGATGATGGATATTGATTGTTGATAGTTGATAGAAGTAAATTATGAAAATTGGAAATGATGGAAATGGGTTGTTGGTTCTCGGGTGGACTCGTGTAAATTCACAGCACCGACCCTTTTTGGTAGAATGCTCATATCTCCTTCGTTACTTTTTTGTTTTGGGCTTGTGACCACTCGTTGGAACCGTAAGAGGATAAGCTATCACCTCGACTTGGAATTTCTGCATTCCCATATCTAGAACTCTAGTTATAACAGTTTGAAGTGAACCCTTGTTTAAGTTAGTTTCCAAACTTGTTGTTTTGGAGAGTTCTCTATGTTTCTTAGTTATTATGCTTCTTAAACTTGGTCTAATGCTTGGGTATCATGTATTGATTCATGTTTTGGATATATGATATTTTCCTTCGCTTGTATCACATGTTTTGTGACGGTTTTCGATATATCCCTCTTTCGAGTCGGTTTTACATATGTTATGAATTGAGCACTAATGATTATGTGCTTTGAACTCTCATTTCCCGGCTACACCTTATACTCGTTAGACTGGAATGTCGGAGCGATGGGGTGTATCCTTGATGCTTGTATGCATGTTTTAGTGGGGATATGACGACGTTGTTAGGAGGTGAACGCAATGCGTTGATCGACCCGGCCGTCAAATGTTGTATACTTGCGAGGTAGTGTTATTGCATGTAGCGTACTAGCTTGACTTTTGACTATAGATCTCTTTCCGCCTCTTTCGTGAATTGATCTACCGAATTTGGGGTACTCGGCGTCTATGATTGACCGAGTCTGGGATGTGGAACGTCTTACCACATGTCGAATCGGAACATGTCTTATTCCGAGAGTCTGGCCAGGTTTAGACTAGGACCGTATTATTATCGTCGTCCTACCGAGAGGATTAGAGTCTTGTGTGTACGAAACGTCTTATCGTACATGATTCCAGGAAACGTCTTATCCTGTGAACTTGTTGTGTCTAGGTCATGAGTATACGAAACGTCTTATCGTATACGGTTCCGGAAAACGTCTTATTCCGTGAGCTTCCATTGGCTTGTCTTGCTATTGTACACGATGCTAGTGCGTTTCATTCACCGTGAGAGATGTTGTCAATATATTGGTATGATTACATGAATGATTATATGATTGATCATTGAATGACTTGGCATGGTTTGTTTGTCGAGTCTCAATCTTATCAAAATTATACCGCTAACGGTGAGATGTAAGCCCTAGTGAGCGTATTCGGTTGCCTAAGAGTGTCTTCCCCGAGTCTTTGAATAACATGATGGGTTCGGATTTGATTTCCACATGATTTTATCATTATATATTGGTTTGCCTATCTATTCTTATCGTAACTCACATGTATATCTATATATGCATGATTTTACTTTTGTATTTCCTTATATGTACGTTTAATGTGATATGGCTGGGAGAACCCGGAGTTACTCCCCACTGATTGTGGCGTTCATGTTTTTCATGAATGAACAGGTTGCTTGCATGGATGGCTTTTTGGCTATGATGTTTTGGGGTTCGGGTGTGAGCTAACGGGCGTTGTCCCTGGAAGTTTCACCTCTAGACGATATTAGCTAGTTTTGCTAAACACTTGTTCTTTGCTAACATTTGAAGAGACTCCGTCTCTTTTTCATATTCCGTACTTAGTTTGTAATATTTTGACACTCCTCGTTTTATTTAACTTGCATGTATAAAAGTTTTTAAAAACTACCTATTTCCGCAATATATTTCACATGCTTGTTTGTTTTATATTTTCGCATTCGCGAGGGTTGTCACAGTAGGAGTGTTTAATAAAATGAATCCGGGTAGGAGTCATAGGGAGCTACCGCAATGATTCGGGAGACGTCCTAGAATCGGAGTTTTGCCCCTATAGTCGGGGCGTTATGTATAAGTGACGTTGTTGTATATTCATGTTGAGAATATGTGATATGGAGGTGGATATGGAATGGAGTAGAGTAATGATTGTGGCATATGTTATCACATGAGAATGACATGGATGATGTGATGAGATGGTGAAACTACATAAGATGTGGTATGATTATATGTTGCGCATGAAATATGATGGCATGATGATGAGCATGAACGAAATGTAATGTGTTAAATGGTGTTGAATTTTGGCATGAAATATGATATTGAGCATGTATGATATGAAATATGCATGAATGGTGGTAACTTTGGGATGGGAGTATGTTTCATTATTAACAAACATGTATATGTATGCATTACGTGTGTTTAATGTGGTTAACAAGGTGTTGTTGTGGTGATATAAAATATGGAGGATGATGAGTGTGGAATGTGATGAATTTGATATGAAGTGGTGATGAGACTTGAGTATGGCATGATGAACATGAGAATGTTATGTGGAATAAATGACATGTTTGAATTGATCTATTTTGAGTTAGTTGATATTGATAGGTGGAGATGATAAGAACATGTAAATGGTTGTGAACTATGGTCTTATATGTGATATGAGTTATGTTGAATAATGGTAAATTTGTTTGGTAACAAAAATTTGATTTATATGAAATTTGATTTTGGAAGGTCTGTCTTTAAACTGCTATAACATGAGTTCTAGAAATGATATTGATGTAATTCTAAGTGGAGGTGATATCTTGTCCTGTTACGGTTCTAACGGTATTTCATGAGCCGAAATCAACTTAGAATTGAAGGAGATATGCTCGTTTTACGAAAACTGTTTAGTGTTGAGAAATCTGTCGCACTCAACCGATTGCACTAGACACTCGACCAAGTGCAGGGTACTCGACCGAGTGTCTAGTACTCGATTGAGCGTGTTGTGTTCAACCGAGTGGTTCCGCCACATCGGGTGAATTGTGGAATTGTTTTGTCCATGTATTGCTGTGTGTACTACGTTATTTCATATTTTGCATATGTGTAAAGAAGTGTCGTCTTGCAGAGTGAGTTTGCGGATTCCATGAGGGAATAATGTTCCCCATGAGTGTGTTGTTTTGTAAGAAATGTGTGTGGTTATATGTAATTGGGATGAGTAGATTGTTGAACCTCGTGAGGGGATGAAGCTGCTTTTGTGTTATGTGGTAGTGTAATGATGTCGTGAGTGGAATAATGTGTAGAGGTGTGCATGTTTATATGATCAAATGATAATGTGAGAAAGGGGAAGTATCAATTGTGGATTGAGAAGAGAGATATAAATGGTTATAAAGAAGAATATGTTTAAGATATAGAAGAAAATGGGAATGTTTGAGTTGATTAGGGATATATGTGATGATGACCGATATAGAAGAATGTAATGACGATGATACATAGAGCAGGTGTTTCCGCCACCTTGACCCTATTCATCTTTGTACTCTGATGGATTATTTATTATTAAGGTATTTTTTTCGTTTTAATAATCCGGGTTGTTACAGACAGTCTTACTTACCTACGCACTCTATACCAACATCAAAATGGCGCCGTTGCCGGGGACGGTGTTGTATGTTTAATTTCATTGTTATTTTGTTTAATTTTGTTTTTTTGCCTTTTGTCTGGAGGAACCTAGTTCCTTAAGGCAATTCTTATCGTTTACTTGTAGTTTCTTGTATGCCAGGCGAGCTCCTTGCAAATATAAACTTGCAATCGATCCCGAGATCGAAAGGACCTTTAGGATGCTTCGCAAAATCTTCAAGACCGTGGATTGAAGCTCTACATCGAATCCAATTACTACAACAGATGAGTCTATATCTTTGGGTGAAGAAGGGGAACTAGAGATCCAAGTAACGAACGAAGTGGAAATTGAGCATCCTAGGGCAGATACATTGGAGTGTGTTGCCCCGTTTGTGGAGTTTGTGAACCCATTTGGAGACCAAACAACCGAACCAATTCCTAACCAATCTCCTACTCAACCAAGAATGCCTAAATTATCTTCTCATTCCGTTCCTACGGAAGACACCATTCTTAATATTACACCGGTACCTCAAAACTTAACCGGCAACTTCATTGCCAATACCGCCTTTATCCAATTGGTTGAGCGAAACCATTTTGGAGGTATGCCGATTGAAGATCTTCAACTTCACATGGAGATTTTTTGTGTCTATTGCGATGCCATCTCCCAAACGGGGGTAACTCAAGACCAAATCCGATGGGTTCTATTTCCTTTCTCACTTATTGGAGCGGCAAAAAAATGGTTGAAAAGTCTTGAAAAGGTTTCTCTAGGAATTGATTCATGGAAGAAGTTTGCTCTAGCATTCTATCAAAAGTTCAATCCATCGAGAAAACCAACATGTTAAGAGCTCAAATAATCGGTTTCAAGCAACGTGATTAAGAAACTCTCTATGAGGCATGAGAACGATTCAAGGAGATAATAAGATCATGCCCTCATCATGGGTTAAGCGAATGGTTTTGGTGCAACAATTTTGGAATGGGTTATATGAAGATGCTAGGTGGATCTTGAACATGGGTTCCAATGGAAGATTCACCGAGGTTGATGATGATCAAACTTGGGCTAGGATAGAAGAGATGGCGACCCATAACTCTCAATTTAATAGGCCACGGAAAGCAACTAGTGGAGGAAAACATAAGGTTGATTTCGTCCCTCAAATTGGTGCCGATCTTGGAGCCCAATTAAGCTCTTACATGGAGGCCATGAATCTAAAGATGGATAAGCACATCGATTTAGTCCAACAACCACAAATCTCATCTTCCCAACAACCTATCCAATAAGTCAATGCTAGCTAGGGTGATGGCACTAAGCCTCCTCGAGGGTTTTGTGAATGTTCTAGGACATATGGCCATGATTCTCAAGATTGTAAAGGGTCCGTTGATCAAGTCAATGCTTCCCAATCTTATAGACATGGAAGCCTCTACTCCAAACTTTACAATGAAAACACCAAGAACCACCCAAATCTCTCATACAAAAGCCAAAATGTCCAAACCCTCAACCACAACAATCATATGCTGCCTCCCCCCAAGAAACAATCAACAAAATTTCCAAAGTCCATAATACAATCAAAACCAGCCTTCCTACAACCAACCACAATACAACCTAAAGCAACAACAATATAACCCATCACCACAAAATCAACCTCCCATGTAACAACAAGTTGGGAACCAATCCTTTTACATTTAAAAAGCAAAATGGCTTCCAATTTCAAAAAAAAAAAACAAATAAAGGGAAATATATCATCATCAATAACATCCTTGCCCACAACAATATGCTTGAAACTAAAGTTACTCAGATAACATCAAGGAGTTCCTCTAGGGGGAAGGCTCAATTGTCTCCACAAGGTAACCCACCAAAAACTAAAACGCCAATGCCATACAATCGAGGTGTGAGAAGTGTTATGAGGGCCCAAAGATGCAAAATGAAGTTTAAATGGCGAGGGAGAGAAAGTGGTAGATGAGGTATTGATTGAGTATGAAGTGATTAAGTTGGATAACAAGGAATATGAAAGTTCGTCAAGGGAACAAGTTGTCAATCCATAGAAGAATGTTGAGGAACTGAAAAGTAAGAAACTTGAGACGCCTATAGTTGGACAAGCATTTATGCAAGTTCATGGATATTGTAAAAATCTTGGAAGTTTCAATACCATTCACCGATCTAATCACTTAAATTCTCGCTTATGCAAAATTCATGAAGGACATCCTTACTAGGAAGAAGTCCTTGAACGGAGTTGAAACTGTGGCATTCATCGGAGAATGTAGTGCCTTTCTACAAAACCCGATGATGCGTGTCGTTATACACCAAAAATAAAACCTAAGTCTACTAACTAAGAAGATAGCGGAAGTAGGGTCGATCTCCACAGGGAGGAAACTAAATAACTGAAATCTAAATCTGCAAGTAACAATCTGGGGGGTTTTGAAATGGTTTTAACTAAGCTAAATAAGATTAAAGGAAAGAGAAATAAAGGAAGAAATAGATATGGAATAAATCAGATAAAGAGAAATATGCTAGGATTCGGTCCGCTGCAGTATCGGCATCTATGGGTCAACTAAGGCAGTCATTCTATCAATGAGAAGGGCAATGGTTTTCTCCTCTCGGTCTCAAACCACCCTAGGGATTTTCCTAATTAACTTTCGCCCTCTTAGGAGTCACCTATCAATACTAAGCAAGCCTTCCCTTCCAATCTCTCGATCCAGGTCGGGATTAACTACCTAGCCTAGTCTCCTGCGTGCACTCATTCGATTAAACCTCAATTAAATTGCTTAGACTGATTCTCATATTCAAGACGAACTAAAATAATCTATCCTAACATGCCTCTACTACAGTTTCCCTCATCCCAACATACAAGAGAATTAGCTACTCATGTTATTAACGATGCTAACTAAGACGATTAAACATATGACAATAGACATAATAAAATTGTAATTAACAAGCATGACAATAACGCAGCAGTAATTAGGAAGAGTAAAACAATGATTAAGACTAAAAGATAAGAATAAAAGAGAGAAAGTAGAAGTTTACAATCTTAGCAATCTGGCGTAAAGAACAACCACGTTGATAAACCCGGATGTAAACTAAAGAAAGAAGAGAGTTCAGAAACTAGAAGCTAAGTGGTGATGATCAGGGATCACCCCATGATAGAATGTATCCTAATGACGACAAATAAGAGTCTTAAATAAGCATAACACGACTCTAAACCCTAATTAAGCTATGGACTTAAGGCCCATGATAGATTCTACTCGATCGAGGGAAAATACCCTTCGATCAAGGACTTTATTGGAGAAAATCACTCGATCGAGTAACAATTCTACCCGATCGAGCAACGTTTCAGCAACAACCACTCGATCGAGCACAGGACAGCTCGATCGAGCAACTCTTCACTTCAACTCTCCTCGATCGACCAAATATATAATCGATCGAGGTCTTTTGGCCTATCGTGCAGTGTTGGACATGGCTTTGGACTTGATTGCGAGCGGTTTCACGCTTTCCCATGCAAGAGCTTTTGTTCTGTTTCTTCCATTCTCCTAAATGCATGCAAAGTGGACTGTTTCGGCTCGGTTTCTGCTACTATGCAGCTTGTACCTACAATATAGTAATGAAAGTACAAAGTAGCCAAATAGGGGCATATGGTGATATAATATCACCTAAATGACATAGAAATGCGTGCATAAATGGACTAGAAAGTCTATATAAAATACACGCATCACCCGACTTCTCCCAAATTGAAATATCCGGGTAGTTTTTTCATACCATGAAATATAGGCACCACAAAAATCGACAAGGCCTTATGTGAATTGGGAGCAAGCGTAAGTGAGATATCTTACTCCATATATGCAAAGCTTGGTATGGGAGAACCAAATGCACTAACATCACACTTCAAATGGCGGATAGATCTACAAAGAAACCTTTGGGTGTCTTGGAGGATGTTTCGATAGGATAGGCAAATTCTTCATTCCTGTAGATTTCATAGTTCTTAATATGGCGGAGGTTTCTCAAATCCATATCATCCTTGGGGGACCATTCTTACACACCGTCGGGGCGGTAATTGATGTTAAACATGGGAAGCTAACTCTTGAGGTGGGGGATGCAAAGATCACATTTAACTTGCAAAGTGCCAAGAAGTAATCTTGGAGAATCTGGTTACATGATTAATGTGATTGATGCCTTTGTTGAAGAAGTAACACCAAGCTTCTTGATGAGGGATCCTTTGGAGGCCATCTTGATATTAGAATCAAGGGACGTCATAGGAGATCTACATGAGTTTTAATTTGATCTACTTGAAGCAACTTTGGAAGGAAGGGAGCTTAATGAAGAGCAATTATTAAGACTTGAGGCTATCATTCAAACTTCTTGTGCGGTTGAGGTACAAAGTCCTTTTCTTAAACCCTCCTCTCAAACTTGATGTATGCTTATCTTGATGATTCCAAATGCAAACACGTGATTGTGAATACACACCTTGATGATGAACAATTTGATGCTTTGTTGTGCGTGTTGCGAAAACATGAGAAAGCTATAGGCTATAGCTTGGATGACTTGAAGGGAATTAATCCCAAATTATGCATGCATAGAATTCATATGGAAGATGACCATGAACCTAGGAGGCAACCACAAAGGAGACTTAACCCTACTTTACAAGAGGTTGTCAAAAGTGAGGTAATGAAAGTACTTGACGTTAGGATCATCTATCCAATCTCATATTCGGATTTGGTTAGCCCCGTGCAAGTGGTGCCAAAAAAAGGTGGCACCACGGTAGTTAAGAATGAAAAGAACTAATTGGTGCCAACTAGGGTGGGAACTTGGTGGATAATGTGCATAGATTATAGGAGCTTGAATGCCTCTACTAGGAAGGACCACTTCCCCCTCCTCTTCGCTGACCAACTACTTGAGAGACTTGCCCTCAACAAGTACTTTTGTTACCTTGATGGCTAATCGGGATGTTTCCAAGTCCCGATCGACCCAGTTGACCAATATAAGACTATGTTCACATGCCTTTATGGCACATTTGCCTATAGGCGAATGCCATTTGGCCTTTGCAATGCCTCGACTAACTTCCAAAGATGCATGATGAGCATATTTTCCGACTATATCGAATCAATTATGGAAGTCTTTATGAATGATTTAAGTGTGTTTGGGAAATACTTTGATGTGTTCTTGCATAATTTGTCTTTTGTTTTGCAAAAATGTGAAAATGTTAGTCTTGTGTTATGGGAGAAATGCCACTTCATGGTAAATGAAGGGGTAGTTCTTGGTCATTTGATTTCGGAAGAGGGTATCCAAGTGGACCGTGCAAAATTGGAAGTGATTGAGCAATTGCCCCACCTTCAAATCTCTAAGGGGTTAGAAGCTTCCTTGGTCATGCCGGCTTTTATCATCGGTTCATTAAGGACTTCTCAAAAATTGCTAAACCACTTACTCAACTTGTCGTCATGGATACCCCTTTCCACTTGACTAATGATTGTCTTGAGGCATTTAATAGGATAAATAAGGCTCTTATTTTGGCTCCTATTATGCAATCTCCGTATTGGGACTTGCCATTTGAAGTGATGTGAGACGCTAGTGACTATATCGTTGGCGCGGTTCTTGGCTAATGGAAAGACAAAGTTTTGAATGCAATATACTACTCAAGCAAGACCCTTGATGATGCACAAATAAACTATGCAACAATAGAGAAAGAGCTTCTTGCCATTATCTATGCCCTTAACAAATTATGTTCTTACTTTATTGGTTCCTAGGTGATAGTGTATACCGACCATGCCGCCCTTAAGTACTGGTTTTCTAAGAAGGAAGCCATACCCCGCCTCATTCGGTGAACACTTATTTTACAAGAGTTTGATTTGGAAATCCGGGACAAAAAAGGTGCGGAGAATGCGATTGCGGATCACTTTTCATGATTATGCTTTGAAGGTAACAAGGATGATGTGCCCATCAACGACTCCTTTCTGGATGACTTCCTCTTCGCCCTAGGTGAGACTCTTCAAAACCAAACCCATTGGTTTGCTGATTATGCTAATTACATTGTGCGTGGTGTTCCTTCACCGGATTTGGATCACCACCAAAAGAAAACGTTATTGTTTGAAGTGAGGTGGTATTTTTGGAATGACCCCTTCTGTTTTGAAGAATGTGGTGATGGAATGTTCCGGAGGTGTGTACCTCAATGGGAGTGTGAAGGTGTAATGAGAAGGTGTCACTCCTCACCTTATAGAGGACACCATGGCTCAAGAAAAGCTGTAGAAAAAATCTTCCCATCCGGATTCTTTTGGTCTTCCATGTTTCAAGATGTCAAACATTTTGTTCAATGTTATAAAGCTTGTCAACGAACCTGTAACATATCTTGCAGAAATGAAATGCCCCAAAGGGGAATACTTGAAGTTGAAATCTATGATGTATGGGGGATAGATTAGCAAGGTCCCTTCATCTCCTCCAACGGCAATCGATATATCCTTGTGGCCATTGACTATGTGTCAAAATGGGTTGAGGAGGTGGATTCTCCTACAAATGATGCTAAGGTTGTAACCAACTTTCTAAAAAGAATATCTTTCCAATGTTTTGAGTGTCGAGGGCTCTTGTAAGCGATGGGGGAACTCATTTTCACGAGCAAAGACTTGACCTCTCCTTCTTAAGTACAAAGTTCATCACCGTACCGGTTTGGAGTACCATCCCCAAACTAGTGGCCAAGTAGAGATATGCAATAGAGAGATCAAGTAGATTTTGAGAAAGTAGTTTCCAAGCATAGAAAGGATTGGAGTTCCAAACTTGATGATACACTATGGGCATATTGGACGGCATTTAAAACTCTAATCAGAATGTGTCTAGACTTGTCGCGAGTCTCCAAATTAGTATTTTTACCTACTACAAACGCAAACTAATAGTAAGTGTAAGTAGTGGTCGATCCCACAAGGAAGGTGTTTTGTTTATTAAGTGTATGCAAAAGCAAATAACTAAATGGGGGGTTTTGATATGTTGATCTTCTAAGTCTACTAAAACAAAAATGAAATGAAAATTAAAGACAATATAAATAATTGAAAATGTAGAACAAATACGAGAATGGTTCTTGGACCAAGTAATTTCCACCAATAAGTTATGAATTGATCATTGACTATTCCAATCCATTTTAATATTGAATACTTTGCTATGAAGTTGTTGACTTCTAATTCCACTTATAAATGATTATTAGTTACAAGCGTAAACAAATAAGCCAGACAATATCGTTGATTTAGTTAAGCGCTCAATTGTATTGAGATTGTAGTTTAAAGCGATGGGATTTTGCAAAAATAAATGAATGAAGAAAACAAGCGTTGCTTCACTTTGGTTCATACAAATTTAGTCCTTTATAACTATACATGATGAAAAGCATACGAATTGAGGAATTATAATTGCTACAATGGAATAGATAAACAAACAAAAAATTCATTCATCTAATCTAGCAATGATTAATTAACTAATAGAAACTAGTTGATCATTCTAGGTGCATAATTAACAAACCAACAATAATGAAAACTAAATTTGATACTCTAATTATGAAATAGAAATAGAATAAGAGTCTTACAATTCAAACTAACTTGACATCAAGAACTTGTTCCAAGATGTAAAACCTTAGCCTTCCATACAAAATAACTAAAACAAACTATAAATTATCAAATGTTTTTCTATGTATTATGATGATTAAAAGAAAAAAAGAAGATTTCTCTAAATTTATCAACAATCATGTTCTTATATTGGTCTCAAAAAGAAATATTCATAAAGTATCATAATGTTTGAACATAATTGTCGAAATAATGGAGAATTAGAAGAAACCGCCGGAATCCAATGCCGAGCCGCGCTACGCGCCTAGCCTCTCCACGCGGCTTTTGAAACAACCCTTTTTGCCGCTCCAAGCGGCCCCCTTTTTTTCCTTTTTCTTTATTCCACAAGCTTTTAAATCTTATTAACCCATTATTGTACATGAATTTAGACCGAGGAATAAGTGTAAAAATTGTCCAAGTCACTTCCAAAACTAGGAAAGCGATTCTCAAACATGCCACCTACACATTAAACCAGAATTGCTTAGAAATGCATCGAAACAATGCTATTATTACCAAAATGCATTAATGAGCTAAAGTAACTAACTATAAATAACATAAATAAAGGCTAAAGTAGCTAAGAATTGGGTTGGTAAAGACGGTATAAAACAGTCACATCAAATTCCCCCACACTTAGATCTTACTCGCCCTCGAGTAACCTCAACTAGACTAAAGACGCACTCACACTTTCAATCACAAGTTAACAAGTTCTAATAGAGAAATGGATGTTCAAGTGAAAGACTTAGGAAACCGTAACAAATACATGGACATTAAGCCAACTCTACAAAGAATCAAGTTCAACATAGAGTGCCTTCTCAAGCCTAATATGTTAGTAAACATTAAAACCCGCGACAACCATCACTCAAACTTCGATCAATTAACATGGAGAAATTTATTTGGGTAGATTTGTTCTTTTTTTTTTTTTTGGTGCAAATGTAAGCTTTGATTAATAAGGCACTTGGCCACTCAAATCACAAATCCTTTTACAAAGAAGGCCAAAATGATAAACATATAAAACAACACAAATTTAAGACCTTCAATTACATTAAATTCCTATTCCTACACCAAAGATACTCTTCATGCTTAATGCTTCCAAGCTCTAACTGCAATAGTCTCATCCTTGCTTGATCACGAACTCCCTGGATTATCTTTTCAGGCCTATGCACATAAGCTTCCAGCCTGCACTTGTTTCTGCAAATCCAGATGTTGTAATAGACAGCAACTATCAGCGACCAGTACATCTTCCTAATGAAACCAGTCCTCATCCTCATCCTGATCAGCACAGTAGGAGTGTGACCATCATTGTGCCTGATTTGAAGCCAATCATCTAAGCACTCAAAATATCTCTTGGCAAAGCAGCAATCCTGAAATAAGTGTTGATGATCTTCAACACTGTAACCACACAAGAAGCAACTGAGATTTCGTGCATATCCTCTTCTTTGCAGTCTATCTAAGGTAAGCAGTCTACCTATGATAGCTAACCAATAAATGAAGCTATGCTTAGGAATGTTCAACCTACTCCAAGTGATACAGTACCAATCCACCCTAGTAATATCAGACTCAGACAACCATTTGTAGCCTTTTAGAATGGAATACCCATCCTCCTCCTGCCACTCCCTTGTTTGGAACCCCTCCTTGAGAGCATCCTTGCAGCAAGAGCTCACCCAAGGGGCCTTGATGATCAAGCCACAAATAAGACAAGCCTAACCCCAAGATCCCCTCAGATGGAAGCTCGAGTCACAAGGTCCAAACAACAAGCCATGACAGGCCAAACTCAAGCCAGGCCAAGCCAAGACATTGAGGAAGATAGTCCAGGGCTCAGCAAGCCATGCCAAGCCTCAACTCAGTCCAAATTACCCACACAAGACAGAAACAAAACCATTCAGAACCAGGCAGACCAATCAGCAAACCCTGCACCAAGAAGGTACACCAGGGCATCCCAACCACCCCCACCATGGCCTATGTAACACCCCACGTTATTTGAAGAGGTCCATTAATAGGCTTATATGACTAGTGCTTAAAAGGATTGAAAGTACTACTCATATCACCAAAGTGCACTTTCTTTTCTGGTCATCCATGCAAAAGAACTCAAAAGTTAAGCGTGCTTGACTGAGAGTAGTCTTAGGATGGGTGACCTCCTGGGAAGGTTCCCGGGATGCGCATGAGTGAGGACAAAATGCGCTGGAAAGGACCCGTGTTGAGCTGTGGGCCATGTACACAGCCTGGAGAGCTATCATGAGTGACCGCTCCCGACCCAAGGTTTGGGTCGGGGTGTTACAAATGGTATCAGAGCAACCCTGCGACCGTGTGGTGAGCCTGTGGTCGGGAGTACCCGGGTCACCCACCTAGCGGGGGAGGATTCTGGGTGAGCGGTTATGCTCCCAGGCGCAACGAGGACGTTGCGTTCTTCAAGTGGGGGTGATTGTAACACCCCACGTTATTTGAAGAGGTCCATTGATAGGCTTATATGACTAGTGCTTAAAAGGATTGAAAGTACTACTCATATCAACAAAGTGCACTTTCTTTTCTTGTCATCCATGCAAAAGAACTCAAAAGTTAAGCGTGCTTGACTGAGAGTAGTCTTAGGATGGGTGACCTCCTGGGAAGGTTCCCGGGATGCGCATGAGTGAGGACAAAATGCGCTGGAAAGGACCCGTGTTGATCTGTGGGCCATGTACACAGCCTGGAGAGCTATCATGAGTGACCGCTCCCGACCCAAGGTTTGGGCCGGGGTGTTACAAATACGTACGGTTTTATTTCAATTCCGACAAAATTGTTTTCAACACTTTAATTATGGAAATTCATATTTTAAGTTCTAATAATGGTTTCTTGTCATTTCTTATAGGGGAAGATTTTGAAGACGAGTTTGGAGACTCGTATATTTTGGGTGAAGATTAGTAGAAGGGTTTCTTATTTTATACTTCTTATTTTGGTGCTAATTGATCTTTCTAGCTAAGGTAACGATTCCGGGTTACTCGACGATATAATGTCACATAGCTTTTGTTTCTTTTATTTTTGGTTCATCTTTCATTTTTGATCATGTTATTATGATTTATGGATTTTTACTAGTAACATGATAAGTGGTTATGATTTTCATGTTGTATGGTATTTTTAATTTGTTAGTGTTCTTGACATATTGGTATGATTTATTATAAACATGATTTTGTATGAATGATGGTTGATTTGGATGTTTAAAAATGGATGTTGTTAATTAAAAACATGTTAGAATTTATTTGGAATTTGGGTTGTTTGAACCGTGGGGAAATGGCTGGAAAACCGGACCCAAACCAGCCGGTTCAGGCCCGGTCCAGACCGGTCTGGGTGGTCCATGGTGGGTCCGGGTTTTGGTCTTTGGGTTGTGTCGATGTTTGATTGTTATGTTGTTGTTTTGACGGGTTTAATTATGATAAGCATGCGGGAAATAATTAGAAACGGTTTTTATTTAAATCGTCAAAACAGCCAAAACAGGCCCAAATCTGTCCGTGGGCCCAGTCCAGGCCCATGTGGGGTCCGGCCCAACTCAGCCAGTGGGTCCCACTTTGGGACTGGTGACGGTTTTTGAGTTATCGTCATTTTTATCGTGTTTTGTAATATTTAGCAAGTGGGAAATATTAATAAGTAAAATATTTAAATTAAAAAGGTTTTCCATAAAATTATTATTTCTCACATGTTAGAAATTATAAGACGAGATCGTAGTTTAATTGGATATTAGTTAAGTCAAACGGGGTTTTGTTATAATATAATAATTCACATGTTAGAAGTTTTAATAAAATAACATGTAATGAATATGATGATTTTTATGTGCAAGTCTATGTGGTAAAGACTCTGTTTCTAGCCGGTTTGACCAAACGGGTTTGGTCAAACTAAGATCTAGTCAGCCCCGTTTGGACTGATGACCCGTCGCGGGACTCGGGTCGGGGATTTGTCTTCAAGTAAGGTTGTATTTAATTAATGAATTAGCCTTAGTAGATATGAGGCGATATGATATTTGATTATTATTTATATGCAATGAGTCACATGATAGGATGTTTTTCCGTGACTGTTTGATTATATGGTTGGTGTCGTGTTGACTAAGTACCCATAGAGAATTATGATTATATGGCGTCTTGACCATTATAATTCTAAATGAGTATCTTGGACCATGACATCGATAGGCCGTACTATCTTTAACGAGCATATGGAGTTTACAGCTTGATAGCTTTTGTGTCACTGGCTTGGGCCTTTGGATACCAAGCCGGGGGCATGGCGTCCTAAGAGTTCCGCTTTGGGAAGGGAGCCAGCTTAAGTACTAGCCATCTCTGTTTAGGGGGTCGCCTATCAGAGTTTCTCATGTACGGTTATGTAATGAGACAGGGAATGGGTTAGCTGTTGTCGCTAGGTCTGATCAGTCTAGGACTAGGATGTTTTCCTACCTTTTGGTATAGCCTCGAGTTACAGAAGTCTTCTATCGACTGTTCTAAGAACTTATGCCTGTTTGTAGAAGTATTGGTCTTTCATGTTTGTATGATTCTATGAGTTCTAGAAGGTGAGATGCAAGACGGCTAGGATTGATAGAGTTTGGATTACCCGTTTGTTAACTGTTCACATGAATAGTTTGCCATGAGTAGCTTAGCCTTCCATATGCTAGGTTATATGTGAGTTATTTTTCATAACATGAAAAGCATATCGTATATGTTAATGTTTTGTATTTTCCATATACATCTCTTTTATGTTATTCATGTTTTATTAAACTCGACATTTCGTGGCTGGGAGAACTCGGAGGTACTCCCCACTGACTGTGGCTTCCGTGTTTATATTTAATGCGGTTGGCAGGTTTGTGATGCTACATTGGGTACATTGACGAGCTAGCGAGCGAAGTATTTACCTTGGACCTATATTCGGTTCTTTAGGATTGTATATTATTATACACTCTTTTATTTCGTATTTATACGGGAGATATGTCTCCCGTCTTGTATATTTCTTTTGTATAATATTATTTCCGTTTTGTAATGAACCTTTTTATTTATGACACCTTCGTTATGTATTCTCATATTTTATTTAGTTAAATTATTTTTTTTCTTCCGCAAATTTGAGGGTGTCACAGTTGGTATCAGAGCATTTTTGCTCCCGACGCACGTTTGTGTACCCTTGTATAAATAACTTGACCTTAATAAAATAATAAACTTGTGAGATAGAAGGGTAGGATGGGTAGATTAGGTTATGTTGTAGTCTATTTGTTTATGCTAATTGTTAGGAGTCACTTAATTTGTTTTGTCTCGATGGAAGATGGTTGGTTGGTTTGGACCGCGTTTTTTGTATGATTGTAGAAGTGTGTTGTTTGTAAGAAGAGTGTTGTAGATGTGTATGTTGTGTTTTATGTATGTGTAGAAGAGATCATTGTTAGTGCCAACCAGGGCCCTCCTCATAGAGAAGACAATTGCCAAGGAGGCTATGCTTGAGTGGCTAGCCAAATTGCTAGGAGCAATATTACGCCTTAGGGTGGAATATGTGTTACCTAGAAGGAGTATCCTCTACCGAAGATTTGAAAATTTACAAGCTTAATTAAAGAGAATTCCTTCGTCATCTATAAATTCTCTCGTCCTTATTGTATTATGCTCTCTTCCTTCTATCTAGGAGCTTCTTTCTCTTCCAACCTATTTGCCTCTTGGAAATTACTCTAGATAGTTCCTCCATCTTACTATTGGTATCCTTACCTTCATTTTGTAACATTTTTATGGATGTCATACCCATTTGTTTATGGTATATTATACTTAGTAGGAAGAACTTTGAATCTTGTGGAATATTAGTGTTTGTTAGAAGGAACTTGTGATTTGAGGAAAATGGTATAGATCTAATTTCAACCTATGGTAGTGAGAGTTGGTACCTTGAGGAAGAAGTTTCGAATATGGTACCTGACCATCCTATTAAGCTAGTTTCATGTTCAGATGATTATAAGGATTTGTGGATAAACTTAGGATGAAACTCTCCTAGTGGTTTTAGACTATGAAAGATTAATGTTGCAATATCGTTTTGAGGATCGAAATAATCATAATGATAGTTGCTAGTTGTGGTTAAGAATTTTTGTGATTCTGAAAGTGTTACTTGAGAAATTGTTGGCTTTAAATGTTGCACCTTAAGGGGAATAATTACCCTGTGGAAATTTTAGATTAGGATGACCCAACTTGAGGAATATCGTCATAAGCAAAAACGGATGTATTGAGAGTTTGGAAGAGATAAATAAATTGATTTACGGTCGCATTGCCCTTTGTTTGGCAAATATTAAGTGGAACAAGAATTGTGTGACTAATCTCTTTGAGGTTTGTGATTCAACTTTTGAGGATGAGAAGGTTAATTGTTAATAACTTAGGATAATGAATTTTGGAATAAATTGGATCAAAGGATTTCATGATAAATCTCTTTTACCTTATGGTTGTTAGCGGTCTTGTTGCCTTAATTATAAATATTTTGATGGTGGTTTCCAATAAGAGTTTGATGAAGCTAAGAAGATTAGAGTTCGTAATGAATCTTTCATGGGTTGTTAGTTATGGAGTTTACCGTATCGATGGACCTTAGAAGATTGTAATTGAATTTGAATAATGGGGAGATGTTACTCGATGTGTCGTACTTATGAAATATTTTGGTAGGAAGCCGATGATTGAAAATGTTGAGGATATATTGCACTCTCTTGAGGACTAGATTCTGTTGCAGTTAGTATTGTCGAGTTACAATCGACATTAGAATTTTCATAGAGGGAAGATAGTATTGGGGTTCATTCTTCTTTCTTCTTTCTTCTTTCCTTCTTTCTTTCTTCTTTCTATTCGATTTATTCTTTCGAATATTCCGTTCCTTCTATCGATTATCATTTCTCTTAGATAGATTACTATAAGCTTTAGTTAGAAATTTTAGGCATAGATAATAGAGTAATTACCTTTACTACGACATTTTTGAACTAAAAGCTTTTGGAAATGTTTTATGATTTCAAGTATTTTACCGTCAAGGAGTGTTGAGACTTGTTATTGGAGACGTTCGATAACTAGTTTTCCCATTTATTGATGCGAAAATGTATCTTTTAAAGTCTTTGACTTGGACGATGAGATTCTTGACTGCAGACGAGAATCTTCCGCCCTATTGATAAGCCCCTATATTTTTATTACAAGTATATTTTTAACAGTTTTGAAATAGACCTACATATATGTTACTTTCCTTCTTCTAAGTTTCGAGGACGAAATTTAAAAGGATGGTTGATTGTAACAACCCGAAAAGTACCCCCAATTTTCTAGTACAAATTTCTTAAGGGATACTTTTCAGCAAATTTAAGTTTTAAAATAGAATTTATTGTTTCGAGTCGTATTTGGAATTTCCGAGTTCGTATTTGGAATTTCTGCGAGATTTCATGAAAATTCCGTTTTAAGTCATCTTTGACTTTTCTTGACTTTTAAGTCGTCTTTGACTTTTCTTGACTTTTTAAAGTCGTCATTGACTTTTCTTGACTTTTAAGTCGTCATAAACTTTTCTTGACTTTTAAGTCATCTTTGACTTTTCTTGATGTTTAAGTCAACTTTGACTTTCGTTGACTTTTTCCGACTCGCCTTGTAATTTTGAAGACCGAAATTTTATTTAAAAAAATAATATTTTTAATTTATTTTTATTAAGATTTATTGGGATTTATGAAATTTTAATATAATTATTTTGAATTTATTTGGAATTAAAGAATAACTTTTACGGTTTTAACCCGAATGTCATTTAA
>JAIUZE010066389.1:0-11883 GCA_022085475.1 Heliosperma pusillum
CTCTTTGTCAAATTCCCCACCCTTTGACATCGGTCACAAGTCTTCACGAATTTGTGGGCATCTTTGAAAAGACTTGGCCAAAAGAAACCGCATTCAAGCACTTTTCTAGCGGTTCTTTGTGGCCCAAAATGCCCTCCACAAGCATAGTCATGACAATGAGGTAGGATGGAAGGAATTTCACTCTCGGGCACACATCTTCTCACAAGTTGATCTTGGCAAAATTTCCACAAGTAAGGATCATCCCAAGTATAGTACTTGGCATCGGACTTGACCTTGCTCTTTTGATGAGAAGAGAAATGGCTTGGAAGCCGCTTTGTCACCAAGTAGTTGACCATGGTAGCATACCATGGCTCTTCCAATTGTATAGCATAAAGTGACTCATGAGGAAGACCTCCTTCAACCTCCTCAAGAGGGCATGATGGTCTTCCTTCATGGTTAAGCCGGCTCAAATGATCCGCCACCATATTCTTCACCCCTTTCTTGTCCTTTATTTCCACATCAAACTCACTTAGAAGAAGAATCCATCTCAACAACCTTGGCTTTGCATCCTTCTTTGCCACAAGGTATCTAATGGCGGCATGATCGGTGTAGATGATCACCTTTGTGCCCAAGAGATAAGACCGGAATTTTTCTAGAGCATAAATCACACCAAGGAATTCCTTCTCCGTCGTGGAATAGTTCTTTTGAGCATCATTCCAGAGGGTAGAAGCATATTGGATCACATGGGGTCCCTTGTCACTCTTTTGACCCAAAACCACTCCCAATGCATAGTCACTTGCATCAGTCATGATTTCAAATGGAAGATCCCATCGTGGTGCTTGAATAATTGGTGCGGTGACCAATCTCTCCTTCAAGTCATTGAATGCTTTCCTACATTTGTCATCAAAAACAAATTCCGCTTCTTTGTGCAAAAGCTTGCATAAAGGGTTAGAAATCTTGGAAAAATCCTTAATAAATCTCCGGTAGAAACCGGCATGTCCTAGAAAAGACCTAATGTCTCGGGTGTTAGAGGGATAAGGTAAGGTTTTGATAATGTCAACCTTAGCCTTATCCACCTCAACCCCCCTTTCCGACACTACATGTCCCAAAACGATGCCACTAGTCACCATGAAATGACCTTTTTCGGAGTTTAAAATGAGGTGAGACTCTTGGCATCGCTCTAAGACAAGAGCAAGGTGTTTTAGACATGCATCATAGGAGTCCCCATGGACGGTGAAATCGTCCATGAATACTTCTATGATTCGTTCTACATAGTCGGAGAAAATACTCAACATGCACCGTTGAAAAGTTCTCGGCGCATTACACAAACCAAAGGGCATACGACGATAAGCAAATGTACCAAATGGGCAAGTGAATGTGGTCTTGACTTGGTCCTCGGGTGCAATTGGGATTTGAAAATACCCCGAGTAACCGTCAAGGAAACAATAGAAAGCTTTCCCCGCTAATCTTTCTAACATTTGATCAATAAATGGTAGCGGGAAATGGTCTTTCAATGTTACCGCATTCAAGCGGCGGTAGTCAATACACACTCTCCAACCGGTTTGGGGTCGGGGGGAGACCAAGTCTCCTTGTGCATTCTTGACTACCGTCACTCCTCCCTTTTTGGGTACGACTTGAGTTGGGCTAAACCAACGAGAGTCGGAAATAGGGAAAATGATACCCATTTGCAATAGCTTAATTACCTCTTCTTGCACTACCTCCGCCATGGGTGGATTGAGCCTCCTTTGGGGTTGTCGGACCGGTTTGGCAGCCACTTCAAGTCGTATCTTGTGCATGCAAGTCACCGGGCTTATCCCTTTTAGGTCCGCTATGCTCCACCCAAATGTTTCCTTATGCTTTTCAAGTAGTGATACCAATTTGCCTTCTTGGTCCTCGGGGAGTGTGCTTGAAATGATAAGTGGTAGGGTGTTCTTGTCCCCTAGAAAGATGTACTTTAAATGGCTTGGGAGGGTCTTCAACTCGACCTTAGGAGGTTGGATAATGGAAGGGAGGGGCTTGTGGAGTGGAATACTCAAAGCAAACAACTCGGATAGGTTTGCCAGTGCAGGACGCAGGCTGCGTCGTGTGACGCAGGCTGCGTCGTGTGACGCAGGCTGCGTCGTGTGACGCAGGCTGCGTCGTGTGACGCAGGCTGCGTCGAGCACTGCCTTGCCCTGTTTTCAGCATCTCTATGACGTTGATCTCCTCATATGTTTCTATTGGCTCTTCCTTCTCCAATTCTTCAAGACATTCTTGCACATCAAAAGCCAACAACAAGCGCAAACCTTCCTCTTCCATGGGGTTAGTTAAAGCTACCTCGAGTGGGTCTCTATCACAAAGTTTATACATTTGATTCACTCATGGCTCAAAGATATCCAAGAAGAAACAAGATTGATGGTCACTCGGGTGCCTCATGGAGTCATATATATTGTAAGTTAATCTTTTCCCTTCAAAGTCCATAGTCAAGCACCCGTTTGAAACATCGATCTTGGTATTTGAAGTTTTCATAAACGGCCTACCAAGAAGGAGAGGGGTGGCACTAGAGCTAGATTCCATATCTAAGACGTAGAAATCCGCCGGAAAGACAAGATTATCGACTTCCACTAGTACATCCTCTACCATGCCCTTGGGGTAAACACTAGACCAATCGGCAAGTTGAATGACTACCCCGGTCTTAGACAAAGGTCCTAAACCTAGGGTCTCATAAATAGATAGAGGCATGACATTTATAGAAGCCCCTAAGTCTAGCATGGCACGTTTAAAACTCTTTCCCCCAATAGTGCAAGGAATAGTGAACATGCCCGGGTCTCCACATTTCTTTGGTGAATTTTGTTTGAAAATGGCCGACACATGTTCACTCACCCTAACCTTATGGGTTCCCTTCTTTGGATTTCTCCTAGGTGTGCAAAGTTCTTTCAAAAACTTTGCATACCTAGGGACACTATTCAACAAGTTAAGGAGAGGAATGTTAACCTCACATTTCCGGAAAGTCTCATATAAGTCATTCTCCTTGGCATATTTCCTTGTGCTCATCAAAGCACTAGGAAATGGGACTTCCGGTATGTACTCCTCCACTTCATCATCTTCAATAGTGTCCTTGCTCTTCCTTGAATTTTCTCCCTTTGGGTCCATGCTTTTGGATGCCCCTTTTTCATTTCTCAATATCTCTTCTTGACCAACCACCAATTCTCCTTGGTCTTCAATCTCAATGGTTTCCATCTCAATATTCTTCATATTTTCCTTTCCTTTGCCAAGGGGGTGTACTTCCAACTCTTTGCCTCCCCTCAATGTCATGGCACTAGCATTTTCCCTTGGTGGGGGAATGGTTTGAGATGGGAATCTTGTGGAGCTTGAGGCTTGGGATTTTGACAAATTTGAGGCCATTTGGGATAGTTGGGTTTCCAAGTTGTTCACCCTAAGGTTGTTAGCCTCCCTATCCTTCCTTGCTTCCTCTCTATCCCTCCTTGCCTCCTCCCTATCCTTCTCTTGATTGGCAAGAAGTGTTTGCAAGATGTCACTCAAGTTCCCTTGAGAAGAAGAATTCCCTTGATTTGGATTTTGGTTTGGTTGTCTTTGGGATTGAGAATTATTTGGAAAATTTGAGTTGTTGGGTCTTGGGTTGTTGTTGTTGAAATTTCTTTGGGGGTTTTGGTTGAAATTTGTGTTTCGGTTTTGGGTTGGATTTTGGGCTCTCAAGTGATTGAATTGACCATTTTCAAAACTCTTTGACTTGTCTCCTCCCCACCTCAAAAGATCACGATTTCCCACTTGGTTATACATCCCTCCACCACTTGGGTTTCTAGCATTGTAATTCCCATACCCCATGGCATTGACACTCTCCATGGTGGCTCCTTGCTCAATCATGATGTAACAAGTATTTGTAGCATGGTCACCTCCACAATAAGAACATTCAAGCGGTTCGGGGTGTTGAGAAAATGAACTACCTTTGTTGACAACCAAGTTGGATACCAAGCTTTTGAGTTCACCCATCTCTTGCATGAGTTTGTGATTTTGAGAGGCATGAGAATCCTCCATGGAAGATACGTTTCTAGAGCCTCCTCCCCTTTCATTCTTCCTCCCTTAGCTTCTTGTGTTCATAGCCAACTTCTCAATAATGTTGTTGGCCTCGGCCACATTAAGTGTATCAATACCACCTCCGGTGGCGGCTATAATCATCCGTCGTTGGTCGTTTTGGCATAATCCTTCATTGAAGGCCGTCAATAGATCATCCCCCGACATCCCATGATAAGGGCACCTTGCCACGAGGCTTTTAAATCGCTCCCAATAGTCATAGAGAGTTTCCCCCATGTCTTGCTCAATGGTAGTGATGAGCTTCTTTGAATGGTTATGCCTTGAATCCGAGTAGTATTTCTCAAGAAATTTCTTCTTCAAACCCACCCAAGTATTGACGGAATGGGCCGGAAGACAAAATAACCACTCCTTAGCGGCATCTTGTAGAGAGAATGGAAATGCCCTAAGCTTAAATTGGTCTTCGGTCACTCCTTGAGGGATGGCCCCTTGGCATATCATGTGAAATTCGGCCAAGTGCCTATTGGGATCATTCCCCACCATTCCATGAAATCTTGGCAAATTATGAACAAAGAACCCCTTTAGCTCGAAATTGACATCCCCCATGGGAGGGTATGCGATACACAACGGTTGCTCTTCATAGTTTCTTGCCCGGATTTCACCAATAGTTCTATTATCTTCCATTTCGGGTGGGTATATGATGTTCAAGGGAGGTGGTCTCCTAGGTGGTGATCTAGGTGGTGACACAAACACTTGTTCTTGTGGTTCTTGAAAAATATTGTTCTCAAACTCCTCTTCACTAGGCTCCCTCCAAAAGGGTCTCCTATAGAGGGGATTCGAAAACAACCAATTGGAAATGCTACTAGAAGCCGGGTCAATGTCTTGGTCACCAAGTCCTTCTTGTGACCTAGGCATAAACTCTAAAACACTTCAACAACACAATTAGTAACTTCAACACCAAGTAACCTACAAACAATACAAAAAGAAATATTTGAAAAACAATCTAAACAAATTATGACGCTAACAAGAGTTTCAATTTGATAAATTAGCTAAATTGCCTTCCCCGGCAACGGCGCCAAATTTGACGAGCTTATTTTCGGGGTCGTTAATTCCGGAAACTAGCTATGCCAAATAACAATTTATAAAACCAAATCTAGACTCAAACTATCCTAAGTAAAGGGTAGTAAGGGTAAGACAAGGATCGAACCCAAGAGAAGGCGGTGAATGCTAATAATCTAATCTAGACTCTTGCTAAAAACCGATTAAACAAATTAATAAATCTAACCACAAATTAAACACTAATTGAAACAAAGACTAGAATTACTTACAAACTATGATATTCACAATGGTAAACATGTAGATAACAAATAGGGAGAAAGTTTTTCATGAGAAAAGATTATCAATCCTAGAATCACCAATAACAACTAAATAATCAAAGATTCAAATAAGGAAAAACAACTTAGTGCAATTATCCCAAGTTCCCCCATATTTTAACAAAGTAAAGATCCCTCCTTTCCTCCCTTCTCTAATTATCTATTGCAAAAACTTCTAAGAATTAGCCACCATGAATTAAACCATCCATAAATGACCCAATACAACTAAACCCATACTTATTAAATCACAAGCATAAATAAAGATGCAAGCTCTAAGCACCAAACCAAAGAAGCATGCTAGAATCATGAACTAAAACATTAAACCATGTTCTAAATACATGATAATCCAAAAACCACTCAAAAGATTCTAACTTTTAAACCAAAGTTACAATCTTTCAAGTTGCTTCAACAAATATCAAGACAAATCAACCAAATTCATCAAGACAAAGCAATTTAATCAAACAAACAATTACTAAGATGGTTAGTCCTAACAACAATTCATTCAACAAAGAAAATCAACAAAGGAAGATGGAATTAAATAGAGAAGGAAGGATTAAAAAGTCTTACAATGCTAAAAAGGGAAGAACTTGTTCAAATTACACTAAGCAAAACAAGATTAGCTACCCATAGTCTTCTTAATTCAACCAATTTCTAAGTAAAAACCCATTACAAAAGCCAAACTTGAAGAACAAAAAAAGAGAAATGATAAGGAAAATATGATGTTGTATGGTGAATGCTTGATGCCCTTGTCTCTCTTCAGAAATCTTCTTTTATACCCTTGGTCCGCAAACCTAGGGGCCTTGAAAGGTGGGCTTTCAAAAGACAAGACGAGAAAAGGAAGAAAACCCGTGCTGAGAGATGACGCAGGCTGCGTCCTACGACGCAGGCTGCGTCGTGCTGACGCAGGCTGCGTCGTGCTGACGCAGGCTGCGTCCTACGACGCAGGCTGCGTCGAGCACTGCCAGATTTTTGCCTTGTTTTTCTTCTTGACTTTCGTTGACCCCATGATTATTTGACCCCGCCTTGACTTCCATTGACCCATTTGGCTTGGTCTTCAAACCTTGATGATTCCTTGCTAGCCCACTTCAAGTTCCGGGTTTTTGGGTCTCGGGTTTTCGGGTTTGGCTTTTATTGACTTTCGGGATTTGACTCTCCAAATTGACTTAAAATACTAAATACTAACATTATTACAAAAACTAAAATTAACATAAAACATAGCTAATGACCCGTAAAAAGTAGAATGAAAAACTCTAAAAATTAATACTAAACACGACAATATTTGACGTTGTCACTACGTCTCTTGTGGTATTTTTATTTAGTTTGTAATATTTTGACACTCCTCGTATTTTTCTATCTTGCATGTATAAAGGTTTTTAAAATACCGTATTTTCCGCTATATAATTCACATGCTTGTATGTTTTATATTTCCGCATTCGCGAGGGTTGTCACAGTTCGGTAGATAATTCCGGTCAAACAGTTACTCTCCAGATCGAGGAAATCACCCAAGATATGATCACATGCAAGTACGACCTGCAAGACACCTTGCATTGAGTGGGAGATTATAATAGGACAAGAGAATTGGTGACGCACACTTGTTTCAAACAAGTGGGAGATTGTTGGAGTAAGTGTCCTCAACAATAGTATGATCACTTAATTAAATCTCAATAACAAGAATACAAAGGGATGATTAACATTATAGTCAACTGATCCACATTAATCGGTACCGATTGGCTTACTAGAGTTTGACGTTACTGTCGTATGACGGTGGTGATCAGTTGATCCCTTGAGGTCACACCGAAAGAACGATTCCCTAATCATGAAGGTTAATTAATTGTATAACGATACAGAATAATTAATTCATTAAACAGATCCAGTTTGTATAATTAGTGAGAATTATATCTTATTGTAATATGATTAAATAAGATTCAATTTGGTAATTTAATTGTTATATTAATAACAATGCTTAATGTTTATGAAACATTTGAGATAAGCATAATTGGTTGATCATAATTACAATTGTTTGTAGATTATGTTAACTAAATATGAGTTGACCCATTTTATAAATATGTGATTATAAATTATTACTTAAAATGTTAAGTTTAATTTATTTGTTATAAGATTGTATTTAAATTTGTTAAATACATAATTATAAGATAATATAACATGTTAAATGTCACATGTCACATATGTGACAAATGACAAAATCACAAATAATAAAATGGACTCCATTTTATGTTAGCGCACCGGTTTTTGGGGTGGTTGGGTAGGTTTAGGCTTTAAACATTATATTAATGATGATTAGACAAAATGATTACTAAACCTAATACCTATAGCCACCCTATAACTTAGATAAGGCAAAAAGAAAGAGGCATGCCCTCCCTTTCCAAGGTGTGTGCCGGTTTTGTTTGCATAAGAGGAAGATCATTTTCTTCTCTTATGCACAACTTGATCTAATAGATTATTAGATACAACATCTCACTAGATATTATTACATAGTTAGAAACTTAAGAAGTTTCATAGAACTTGTGTTCAAGTATTAACACAACATTACTAGAGTAGTAATTTGAAACGTGTTATACTCGGTTTTAAGGGCTACTCATTTGTAATTCTGGTAAACTTACAATTGAGTGATAAGGGATAGTCTAGGTGAATCACCAAGGAGATTTCCTACACTTGGAACTAGGAATTTCATCCACTTATCTCAAGCTCAAGAACAAGAACAAGAACAAGAAGTCTTGTCCTTGTGCCCATTACTCGACCAAAACAACATTGTGAGGAACAATTTTCTTCTAATCTTTGTTTTATTTATTTTGCATGCACTAGATCTTGGAAACTAATTAAAGAGTTAATTAGTATTACTTAAAAAATGTCTTAAGTGTAGGTATATGAACCTAACAATTATTGGGATTGTTGTCCATGTAGGCGAAACAAGAAGAGTGATATGCACATACAAAGATACTGAATACGACACACGTGACACAATTTTCATTGAAAAGGTTGTAGTGATCATAGTATCTATTAAAATATTGTATTTAGAACGATTACCCATAATATTTATCAACATTGTCTAAACTTTTGCAGCATGGTAAATAAAAAAAATTAATGGTGTGACATGGTTTTGTCGCAAAAGAAGCACACGAAATTGCCGATCTCATTGACTCTCAGCATGTAGTTACTGCAACCCATGTTAGAGGCGCGAAATTTGGTGGTACAAAGTTCGAATATAGTTTTTTTATGTAACACTTGCAAATGTACCCTATTTTTATATTAAAAATAGTATACAGATACTTTTCAACGTAATTTTAGATTTAGTCTAGAACTTAGTTTCCCGTGTCTAATTTAGCAAATCCGAGTTCGTAATCGGACTTTACTCGAAATTCCGTGTGAGTTACGCCTTAAGGCGCTTTTGGGCTTTTTCTCCCATAATTCTCCCACTCACCTTATAAACCCTAACTCCCTCATTCATTTTCCACTCACCTTCTTCCTCAACAAGTAACCAAAACCCTAAACCCCATTCTTGGTCAAGCTCAAATTCATCACTACTCCTTCATTACTCACTCAAATCCTCTAATTTTCGTCATAATCTTCCTCTCTTATCGTCCTCTACCTTTTGTGGTAATAAAATTACCGTCTTTCTCATTTTTCAATTTATCCGTCTTTCTCAAAGGTGAATTATATTAATCTTTTATTGTCTTTTTGTAGGTGGAGACCTTCAAGACCCCGACAAAGACTACTACCTAGTGGAAGAGGACCTAGACGTCGATTGAAGACGCAAAAAGGTAACAGTGAAGGGTTACTCAATATCAATACGTGTTTTATATGCTTTAGTTGATCTTTACTAAATGTCTAGTGACATTTATTAAATACGTAATATAGCTTGATGTTAGTAAATGTGTTGGAATTAGATGTGTAGCTATAGAATTTATGTTGGTTGATGATGATAGATGGTGTTTGTTGATGTTTATTGGTGGTAAAAGTGATTTTCGAGCATAAGTAGTCCCAGCCGGCCGACCGGCTGCCGGTCAGCTGACCGGCTGGGAGGGTGGCTGACATTTTTGACGTATTTTGGAATTATATAAGTCTCAGCCGGCCGACCGGCTGCCGGTCAGCCGACCGGCTGAGACACCCCCTTATCCTTCCTCTTTTTCTCAAATGACATATGGTCCCAGCCGGATAGCCGGCTGCCGGTCCCTCTGACCGGCTGGGACACCCTGTATTTTTGATGGTTTTCAAATGTTGCTGAAGTGCCAGCCGGGTAGCCGGCGGCCGGTGACCTTGACCGGCTGGCACACGCTGTAATTTCTCTTCGTTTCTTTTCTTATGCATTCATTTATAATAGTTTGTATGGTTCGTTTGTCGTATAAATTTACGTAGTAGCATTAAATATTCATGTTTAGAATATATGATATCTCATTCGCTTATATCACATGTTTTGTGACGGTTTTTGATATTTTCCCTCTTTGAGTCGGTTTTAGATATGTTATGATTTTAGCACTAATTGTTAAGTGCTATGAACTCTCATTCCCCGGCTATACCTCCTCGCTCATTAGACTGGAATGTCGGAACGAGGAGATGTATCCCTAATGCTTGTATGCATGTTTTAGTGGAGATATGACGACGTTGTTGGGAGGCGAGCGCTATGCGTTGATCGACCCGGCCGTCAAATGTCAAATGTACCCTATTTTATAGTAAAAATATTTTACGGATATTTTTCAGCGAAATTTGGTTTTAGTTTAGAATTAAATTTCCCGAGTCGAATTTAGAATTTCCGAGTTCGTATTTGGATTTTTCGCGAGATTTCAAATGAATCACGTCTTAAGACGTCTTTGACTTTTGTTGACTTTTTTCCACTTACTCCCTCATAACCTAATTCACTCACACAACTCAAACCTTCTTCCTCACAAAGAAAACCCAAAACCTAGCTTCCATTTTTTATCCATCTTAGAATCGTCATAACTCCTTCATTTCGCGCTCAAATTCACGTAAGTTCGTCTTATTCCTTCCCTCTCATCTTCCTATATCCGTATTGGTAATAAAACTACCGTCTTTCTCGCTTTTCAATTTATCCGTCTTTCTCAAAGGTGAATTATATTTATCTTTTGTCGTCTTTGTTTAGGTGGAGACTTTCTAGACCCCGACAAAGATTACTATCTAGTAGAGGAAGGCTTAGAAATCGTTTAAAGACGCAAAAAGGTAACGGTGAAGGGTTACTCGATATCATTTACGTGTTTTACGTGTTTTCTATGCTAGGAATCGTATTTAGAATATGATTGATAAGCTTAGAATTTGTGTTGATGATGATACTTGTTGTTTTTTGAGAATCGATATGAGAATTGATGATTTATGTTGATAATCGATAATTGTTAAATGTTGATCCTTAGTGAAAATGGCAATTTTCGTGTGATGATGACCCCAGCCGGCCGACCGGCAGCCAGTCAGCCTACCGACCGGCAGCCGGTCAGCCTACCGACTGGGGCAGTGGCTGTATATTAAATGTGTTACGTAGAAATTTGGCCCATAATTGGTCTCAGCCGGCCGACCGGCAGGCGGTCTGCCGACCGGCTGAGACACCTCTACTTTTCCTTTGATTTTTCTCCTATGCCTTTGGTCCCAGCCGGGTAGCCGGGAGCCGATTCCCCTGACCGGCTGGGACACTCTGTATTTTCATGTTGGTTTTCATATGACGAAAGGTACCAGCCGGGTGGCCGGCAGCCGGTCCACATGACCGGCTGTCACCTGCTGGAAGGTGTTTGTATTTCTTGTTTACGATTTCATTTATAATACTTTCGATGGTTCATTTATCGTATAAATTTACGTAATGACTTTAAATATTAATGTTTTGAATATATGATATTTCATTCGCTTGTATCGCATGTTTTGTGACGGTTTTTGGTATGTCCCACTTTGAGTCGGTTTTTACACATGTTACGGTTTGAGCACTAATTTCCTATGTGCTTTGTACTCTCATTCCCTTGGCTACCTCCACGTTCGTAAGGCTGGAATGTCGGAACGGGGAGTGTATCCTTACTGCTTAATTGCATGTGTTAGTGGGCATATGACGACGTTGTTGGGAGGCGAACGCTTTGCGTTGATCGACCCGGCCGTCAAATGTTGTATACTTGCGAGGTGGTGTCATTTGCATGTAGCGTACCGCTTGTTGTGAGGCTTGTGCTCTTTTCCGCCTCTGTTGTGAAGGTTTACCAAATTTGGGGTACTTGGCGTCTATGATTGACCGAGTCTTGGATGTGGAACGTCTTACCACATGTCGAATCGGGAAATGTCTTATCCCAAGAGTCTGCCAGGTTTAGACTAGGACCGTATTATTATCGTCGTCCTACCAAGAAGAAATTACCCTACATATACGAAATGTAGCATCGTGTATGCGTTCAGGGAAATGTCTTATCCCGTGGATGCCTTTTAATCATACTTGCCATGTACACGGTGCTAGTGCGTTTCATTTACCGTGAGAGAGGTCGTCATTGTGTCGGTGTGTTTGGATGGA
>JAIUZE010066390.1:0-17532 GCA_022085475.1 Heliosperma pusillum
ACTCTTCCCCTATAAGAAATAACAAGAAAAACAATTATTAGAACTTAAACTAAATTTCTCATAATTAAAGTGTTGAAAACGATCTTGACGGAATTGAATTTAAAACGTACTAGAAGATGGAGAGCGAAGAGGAGATCTAGAAATATAAATTAGGATGGATTTAATTAAGAAACGAAGATTTTATGAAGGTTTTGCTCAAGAACGATGAAGAACAAATGATGAACGACGAAGAACACGAAGAACGATTAAAGAAAGTGATATTTTGATATTTATTTGATTTGTTGTAAAATGAAAAGTTGTTAGTGAGTGGAGTGTTGTGTTGAGCCGTGTAAATATAGGCAAAGGGGAATGTCGGGTTTTGAAATTGTTGTTACGTAATTGACTCGCGTTTACTAATTATTTTACGGTAAACGATTTAATATAATTAACGATAAAGTTAATTACACTAAATATCAAGATATTATGTTATTAATAATCAAAAGAAAGACAAATATCTAGTCCTATTAGAGGACTTATGAGCCGTGTGAAATGATGAGAAGACGGATCTGATTTCGATCGTTTTGCGTAATTTTCGTTAACTGATCGATAAAGTGAAATAATATCTAGATATTATGATATATTAATCAAAAGAAATGAAAATATCAAGGTCTATTAGAGGAGAGGAAAGGAGAGGAGAGCCGTGTGGTACATGATGATATCGGGTCTGATTTTTTTCTCGATTTGCGTAATCTCCGTTGACGGATCGATAAAGTAACAAATATCTAAGATATTTGTATTATTTTAATCGAAAGAATTAAATATCTCAGGTGAGTGGAAAACGATGACATGGCCGCGTGACTCATGCTAAAGTCGAGTTTCAAATTTGTTACGGGATTTACGATGACTCAGGAATAGTTAAATGACGTTCGGTTAAAACCGTAAACGTTATTCTTTAATTTCCGAATAAATTCAAAATAATTATATTAAATTATGATAAATCTTAATAAATCTAAATAAAAATAAATCAAAAATATTATTTTTTTAAATAAAATTTCGGTCTTCATACTTATGAGACGAGTCGGGAAAAGTCAACGGAAGTCAAAGTTGACTGAAAAGTCGAGAAAAGTCGAAGATGACTTAAAAGTCAAGAAAAGTTTAGGACGACTTAAAAGTCAAGAAAAGTCAATGACGACTTTAAAAAGTCAAGGAAAAGTCAAAGACGACTTAAAAGTCAAGAAAAGTCAAAGATGACTAAAAACGGTCTTTTCATGAAATCTCTCAGAAATTCCAAATACGAACGCGGAATTTCAAAATAAGACTCGGAACAAAAATTTCTATTTTAAAAACTTAAGTTCTACTGAAAAGTGTTAGTAAATATTTTTACTAGAAAAATTGGTATTTTTCGGGTTGTTACACTACATGTGCGAACCTACGTCCCTAGATGCTTCTCATTATTGTTAAATCATCATTTGTTTTATTGTTATCATTTTAGTTTGCTCTTATTTTGTTTTTATGTATGTTCTTTATTAGTTTAGAATTAAAAACCTCAAAACCCAGAAAATCATTAGATAAAACTCAATTGTGAAACGAGTCACAATCCATAAGAAATACCGTCTCCCTGAGGATCGACCCCTACTTCCCTAATTACATTAATTTGTTATTAGCCTAGTCTGGGTAAATTATCTTTGCATCAGGCTTGCGACAGGTTCTATCAAATTTTGGCGCCGTTGCCGGGGAGCACGGTTTAATTTTCCTTTTTCTTGTGATTTTTATCGCAATCAGTTTTATCTAGTCTTTAGGAACTCAAATTCCTTTAGACCTCTCTTGATTTTTCATGTTAGATTTTCAATCTTATGCCCAGATCTTCTAGACTAGGGACCCCTATTCCTTTAGACCCCGAACTAGAAAGAGAAGAAGATCCCTTCTCATCTCCATTTCCAAAAATCAATCAACCTTCAACCCACATTCCATCTTCATCTTCACAAACAAAAATTGATCGACTTTCCGACCATTCTAAACCCACCGCAGATACACTTCCAAAGGGTATCGCTACACCTCAAATTACAGCCCAAAACTTCGAAATCAAACCTGCCTTTATCAATCTAATAGAAAGAAATCAATTTGGTGGCAATGCCACAGAAGATCCCAACCTTCATATACAAAACTTCTGTGACTATTGCTCCACGATTAGACAAACTGGAGTATCCCAAGAACAGATTAGGGAAATCTTTTTCCCCTCTCTTTAAGAGGAAAGGCAAAACTCTGGATCAATAGTCTTGATCGAGTTACCTTAGGAATAGTCGACTGGGATGGTCTAGCTCTTGCTTTCTATCAAAAGTACTTCCCACCAGAACGAACCGCACTCTTACGGAGTCAAATCACTGGATTCCGTCAGAGAGGCGATGAAAGTCTTTACGAGGCATGGGAAAGGTAAAAAAAATTACAAAGAGAATGCCCTCATCATGGCCTTGATTCATTGTTCCTAGCTATCACCTTCTACAACGGTTGTTGTGGCGAATCGCGTCGTATCCTCGACTCCGCTAACAATGGTCGTTTCGATCAAATCGATGTAGAGATAGCTAGTGCAATTTTCGAGTCAATGGCAATCCATGATTCTCAGTATAGCAACTCGCGTGCTATGCCACTCAAAGCCAAGCAGGATGATTCAAGTAAAGTAGTACTCCTGGAAGCCCAATTAGCCCTTCTGCAGCAACAAGTAGAAAGCTCTTCCCAATCCAAGGAACATATCAACGTCACTAACCACGTAGTGGTATGTGAGACATGTGGGGTTGGAGGGCATAGTTTTCAAGAATGTAGAAGTTCAATAGAGCAAGTCAATGCCTATCAAGGATATAGGCAAGGCAACGCTTTCTCAAACTTCTATAATGAAAACACAAAAAACCACCCATTTTTGTCCTACAAAACCACTAACGTTCAAAATCCCCACCAACAAATTCAACAACCATTCACACCACACCAACAAAAGCCTTACAATCCACCTGGTTTTCAAAACCAGAGACCTTCATTTCAACCTAACGTCAATCAACCATACCAAAATCAACCTCAACACCAACCACCTCAAATTCAAGGCCAACCTAATGACTCAAGCTTGAGCAAAATTGAATCCATGCTTCTTCAAGTTGTTCAAAAACAAGATTCAATGTTTGCTCAACTTCAAAAGAGTGATCAAGCTCAAAGTGCTGCCATCAAGATGCTTGAAACTCAAATGGCCCAATTGGCTGCCTCTAATGCCCAAAGAAAACAAGGCCAACTCTCACCTCATGGTGAGCAACCGAGGGACACCGCAAATGCTATCACCCTTAGAAGTGGTACCACTTATGCGGAACCTCAGCAACCCAAAGAACCAACAGTTGAGCCTTCACAAGTAGAAAGCCAAAAAGATTCTCAACCATCCACCGCTAAGGAAGCGGAAGACAAACCTGAAAAGAAGGATGAACTCGAAAAGGAACCCATCAAAATTCAAGTTCCATTTCCCCAACGTTGGAGGAGAAATCATAAGGAAACTCAGTTCAGTAAATTCATGGAAGTAGTCAAAAACCTCCAAGTAACGGTTCCCTTCACTGAATTAATCACTCAAATCCCTTCTTACACGAAATTTATGAACGATATCTTGACAAAGAAGAGGACTTTAGATGATGTTGAAATCATCGAATTCACAGCTGAATGCAGTGCTTTATTGCAAAATAAGTCCCCTCCTAAGTTAAAGGATCCTGGTAGTTTCTCTATACCTTGCACTATAGGCACCTACACTATTGATAAAGCTTTATGCGATCTAGGTGCTACTGTAAGCGTCATGCCCTATTTCATCTGCGAAAAAATGAATATGGGAATTCTTAAATGCACAAGTACCATCCTGCAAATGGCAGATCGTTCTCTCAAAAAACCTATGGGAGTTTTAGAAGATGTACCTGTTAGAGTAGGAAGATTTTTCATTCCAGTCGATTTCATAGTGTTAGATATGGCTCAAGATTCACAAATCCCTAGCATCTTAGGAAGGCCATTTCTACACACTGCGGGAGCAGTAATCGATGTCAAAAATGGAAAATTGACACTAGAAGTAAGTGATGATAAAGTCACCTACAACTTAAACAGTGCAATGAAGAGCCCTATGCTTGAAGAGCCCTGCTGTTTCCTTGACATTGTCGACTCAATTATTGATGAATCTCTGTATCCATCAATAATTGAGGATCCTTTAGAAGCAATTTTATTGTTAGAGGTTATCTCTGAGAACGATAATTTTGAGATCAGTGAGCTGGAAAGGGACTTGACTGGAAAAGAGATACCATCTGAAGAAGTTGAGGAGTTCATAAGCTTAATTGATGCTCCTGCCAAGGCAGAAGTACATAAACCGGAACTTAAACCTCTTCCCTCAAATCTAAAATATGCTTTTTTAGATGAGTCTGAATATTGCCCAGTCATAGTGAGTGCTTTCCTAGATGAAAATCAGTTAAACTCACTATTGACTATCTTGAGAAAACATAAGAAGGCAATAGGTTATAAACTTGAAGATCTCACAGGCATAAGCCCTGACTTTTGCATGCATAGAATCAACCTGGAAGAAGGCCAAAGACCTTGTGTTCAAGGTCAACGCCGTCTTAATCCAAACATGCAAGGAGTAGTTAAAGCTGAAGTTATGAAATTGCTAGATGCTGGCATAATCTACGCAATTTCTGACTCAAAATGGGTTAGCCTTGTCCAAGTTGTTCCCAAGAAAGGAGGAACAACAGTAGTCAAAAACGAAAAAGAATGAGCTCATCCCCACAAGGATTGTGACGGGATGGCGCATGTGTATTGACTACAGGAAGTTGAATCAATCAACTCAAAAAGATCACTATCCTCTACCCTTCATTGATCAAATGCTAGAGAGGTTAGCTTGCCACAAGTATTTCTGCTATCTAGATGGTTACTCTGGATTTTTCCAAATTCCTATTCATCCTGAGGACCAAGAGAAAACCACCTTCACCTGTCCCTATGGTGCTTTTGCTTATCGCCGAATGCCATTTGGTCTGTGTAATGCACCTGCCACTTTCCAGCGCTACATGACAAGTATTTTTTCCGATTTTGTTGAAACTATCATGGAAGTATTTATGGATGACTTTAGCGTCTATGGCATTTCCTTCGATAATTGTTTGACAAATCTATCCAAGGTACTGGAACGCTGTGAAGAAGTCGACCTTGTTCTCAATTGGGAAAAATGTCACTTCATGGTGAACGAAGGTGTAGTTTTAGGACACATTATTTCTGAGAGAGGTATTGAGGTGGATCGAGCTAAGATCCAAGTTATTGAACAACTGCCACCACCTGCTAATGTAAAAGGAATCAGGAGTTTCCTTGGCCACGCCGGTTTTTACCGACGATTTATTAAAGATTTTTCTAAAATAGCCAAACCCCTGACTGAGCTCCTTTTCAAGGATGCACCTTTTAATTTCACAAAGGGATGCCTTGAGGCATTCAACAAGATCAAACGTGCTTTAATCACCGCACCTATAATCCAGTCACCTGATTGGAATCTTCCATTTGAACTTATGTGTGATGCGAGTGATTATGCCGTTGGAGTTGTTTTAGGGCAAAGAAAGGAAAAGTTCCTTCATGCAATTTACTATGCTAGTAAAACCTTAGATCCTGCCCAAATCAACTATGCCACCACTGAAAAAGAACTTCTTGCCATTGTCTACGCTTTAGACAAATTCCGTTCTTACCTTATAGGATCGAAAGTCATTGTTTACACTGATCACGCTGATTTGAAATCTCTGCTTTCAAAGAAAGAGGCAAAACCTCGACTTATCCGATGGATCTTACTCCTTCAAGAGTTTGATCTAGAGATCCGGGATAAGAAAGGAGCAGAAAATGTGGTCGCTGACCATCTCTCTAGGATAAGAGTAACTGAAATAGGATTGCCAACACCAATTAATGATTCGCTTGCTGATGATTCATTAATGGCAATTGCTGACTCTTCTCCTTGGTATGCTGATATGGCCAATTTTCTTGTCAGTCGCCAGCTACCTTCTGACCTTTCTTATAACCAAAGAAAGAGATTTTTGCATGATGCAAAACTCTTTGTTTGGGATGACCCTTATCTTTTCAAGCAGTGTTCTGATGGTCTTTACAGACGATGTATCCCCCAGTGGGAAGTTAAAGGAGTTTTAGAAGGATTCCACTCATCTACTTATGGTGGTCATCATGGTCCGTCCAAGACCGTAGCCAAAGTCTTACAATCCGGGTTTTTCTGGCCCTCGATGTTTAAAGATTCAAAAGACTTTGTTATGGCTTGTGACGCTTGTCAACGAATGGGTCAAATATCCAAGAGACATGAAATACCTCAAAACGGCATATTAGAAGTTGAAATATTCGATGTCTGGGGTATTTGTGGGAAAATATCCGTATACTTCCCTTTAAATCATACAGGATTATAATGAAATGAAGATTATATGATTAATAGTCGTAAACGAAAATGCATAAAAACAAGATATTAGAAATAACCTTTAGTCCTTGCTTAAAGGCCTAAGAACAATATCAAAATGATGATATCTCCTAATCGTAGCACCCAAGATAGTATAAGAAATGCCCTTTAATTTGCTAGAATATTTTGTCAAAAGTTACTGTTAACTTTTTGATCTTGTGATGTGAAGAGATGGAGGCACAAGTGAGAAATGAATTAGGGTTAGAATTTTTTTCACTTCCTCTCCTGTCTCACGGCACAAATTAGGGTTTTATGAGGAGATTTTTCTCCTCAAAATAACTACCCATTGACCGAAAAATTCTAGAGTGAATCTGGACTTTATTTCAGTTAAATTCGCTTTAATATATAATGTGTATTATTATTATAAATGTCATTTGTGTTGTCATGTATTAATATGTCCATACAACATTTTGTAGTCGATACATTAATACCAGTCTGACAACATCTAATATGACAATCGTATAATATATACGTTAATTATAATTATCCGTATAATTATAATTTGCTAATTCAATATAACATTTTATAGTCAATTACGAATTAACATTTTAATTCGCATAAGCTTACATTATATATATGCTAATTAAATACAACAGTTTATATTTAATTACGAATTACTTTTAATTCGTCTCAGCTTATATTATTTAATCGTTATTAAATAATCATCTCATCATCACATTGACTAACCTTTTAGTGAAATACACTGACTAACCTTTTCGTCATATAATAGGGCATTAATATGATTATTTTCTCAAATAATCACATCTCTCAAACACATCCTTTAGGTGTGACTTTTAGGGACCAGTTGATCACCGCCATCTGTATGACAATAACGTCAAACTTATCTAGCAAGCCAACCGTTATTGATAAACGTTAATCAACTGATTATTATACAAAGTATACCATGTGAACCTACAGAGATTTATTTATGTTATTGCACTAACTGTGGAGGACACTAGCTCCAACAATCTCCCACTTGTCCGTACAAGTGTATGTGCGATAACCGATTCTCATATCCATAATACATTTCTCCCACTCAATGTAAACCAATTTGCAAGGTCCGTATTCACAAAGGTCGTAGTTTACAAGTGATCAGTATCAAGAGTGGTTTCCTCGACTAGAGAGTAACTTAAATGATAAACGAATCTTTATTCGAGCATGGCCATGCATTTCAGTTACAGCTCCTCGAGTGGCCCTGAGAAATAACATAACCTGATAAAGGTTGGATATTTTCTTCAACTCGAATCTTGCAGATACAAGCGCAGTATGAAATGACCCAGTAAAAATCTACTTAGCCTCCTGTTACGGTCGACCATGAGAAAGAAACCAAAGTCACCCAAAAACTGCCTTTATCTCAAGAGACAGTCGATAGTCAAAAGAATCGACTCGAGGAACACTATGGATGTCCTATCCACGACCTGGCACCTAATGTTCCGAAACATTTAGGACTCCATAACGTTGTCACAAAAATTGTCCTGCGAGGTATCATTATAACTCGCATATGTGATCGATCAGTCAACTGTTTGACTTATGGCTCGTTGAACCCACCATCAATCGACGTCACAAAATAATTGCCAGAGTTATCAGCTCATGTAGGC
Organism: Heliosperma pusillum; assembly: GCA_022085475.1. Taxonomy (NCBI): domain Eukaryota; kingdom Viridiplantae; phylum Streptophyta; class Magnoliopsida; order Caryophyllales; family Caryophyllaceae; genus Heliosperma; species Heliosperma pusillum. Next base: position 8,059 of record JAIUZE010066390.1, read on the forward strand.
AATTACGGACCCAAAACAAAATATAATGTAATTCAGTTCACTTTGTGGTGTTCAATGTTGTCAGTACAACCCACATGAAAAATAAAATATAAAACAATACGATGATTTCATAGATAGTTTTATGAAAAAGATACAGGTGTCTAATCCATATAAAACAACTAATACAACTCAGGAACACGTTTGATTCCCATGGAAATAACGTGCCCTTCATGCTTATCATATCTCAATGGTTTAGTGAGAGGATCTGCGACGTTATCATCCGTAGCAATCTTGTCTATCGCTATCTCCCTTTGCTCCACGTAATCTCGGATCATGTGAGCCTTCCGTTGGACATGCCTAGACTTGTTGCTCGACTTAGGCTCCTTAGCCTGGAAGATGGCACCACTATTATCACAATAGATGGTGATTGGGTCATTCGAACTATGAACTACGGTTAGTCCTTGTAAGAACTGACGCATCCAAATAGCTTCCTTTGCAGCTTCCGAAGCGGCATAGTACTCGGACTCAGTTGTAGAATCTGCTATAACACTTTGTTTGGAACTTTTCCAACTGACCGCAGCGCCATTAAGAGTAAAAACAAATCCAGACTGAGATTTCGAGTCATCTCGATCCGTTTGGAAGCTAGCATCTGCGTAACTGATTGCGCATAGCTCAGTGTCACCTCCATAAGTCAATACCCAATCCTTAGTCCTCCGTAGGTACTTAAGGATATTCTTAACAGCCATCCAGTGTGTTTCACCTGGATTGCCTTGGTACCGACTCGTCATACTCAATGCATATGCCACATGTGGACGTGTGCATATCATGGCATACATGATCGATCCTATAGCTGATGCATAAGGAACCCGACTCATGCGCTATACCTCTTCCAATGTATTTGGTGCCTGAGCTTTACTCAACTGCATCGCAGAAATCATTGGAAGGTTTCCCTTTTTCGAGTTGGTCATGTTGAACCTCTCAAGAATCTTATCTATATAAGACTTCTGACTGAGGGATAACATCCGTCGTGATCTATCTCTGTAGATACGGATCCCCAAAATTCTTTGTGCCTTGCCCAGATCTTTCATCTGGAAATGGTTCTTTAACCAAATTTTTACCGAAGTTAAGAGAGGTATGTCATTCCCAATCAAGAGTATGTCATCGACATACAATATTAGGAAGACAATCTTGCTCCCACTCGACTTGATATATAAGCATGGTTCCTCGACCGATTGAGTAAATCCATTCTGTTTTATCACCTGGTCGAAACGATGATCCAACGCCGAGAAGCCTTGCTAAAGTCCATAGATGGACGCTTACGGTTGCATACATATTTAGGATTGAGGATCAATGAAAACCTTCGGAGTTGTACCATGGTACAAATCCTCTCCAAATAACCGTTTAAGAAGGCGGTTTTCCGTTCCATCTGCAAATTTCTAGTTCATGAAAAGCGGCAATCGTAAAGAATTATCCGAATGGAACGCAGCATAACTACGGGTGCAAAAATTTCATCATAGTGCAATCCTTGCACTTGAGTGAAACCCTTTGCCACTAGGCGTGCCTTGTAGGTATCTGGTTGTCCTTCTACAGAATGCTTTATTTTGTAAAGCCATTTGCACTGAAGAGGCCGAACCTTATCAGGTAAGTCAACCATATCCCATACGTCATTCTCATACATAGGGTCCATCTCGGATTGCATGGCGTCAAGCCATAGCTTAGATAGGAACAGGTCATGTCACATTGATAGGTAGCGGGTTCGTTACTCTCAAGGAGTAAAACGTCATCACTCTCATTCTCCTCGACCATACCAATGTATCTGTCTGGAGGAATAGAGTGGCTACCCGACCTCCTAGGTTCCAAAGGAATATTAACCGCAGCTGATGATGAAGGAACAGTTTCCTCCATTGGTTGCTCGGTTGTTGGTTCTTGAATCTCCGACAGTTCGAAGGTTCCATTACTTGTCCTATTCTCGAGAAATTCTTTCTCTAAGAACGTCGCACTAGCCGCAACAAAAACTCGAGGTTCGGTAGGCGAGTAAAAGTAATGACCAAACATCCCTTTTGGATAACCAATAAAGTATGTCTTGACCGATCGTGGGCCGAGCTTATCGTCAGGTCTCCACTTGACATAAGCCTCGCAGCCCCAAACCCGAATAAAGGACAAGTTAGGGACCGTTTCCTTCCATAATTCATATGGAATCTTGTCTACAGCTTTAGACGGACTTCGGTTAAGTATTAAAGCAGCTGACAAAAGAGCATAACCCCACAATGAGTCAGGTACAACCGTGTGACTCATCATGGATCGAACCATATCAAGTAATGTTCGATTTCTCCGTTCGGACACACCATTCAATTGTGGTAATCCAGGTGGAGTTATTTGTAGTACTACACCACAGTCTTTGAGGTGTTGATCAAATTTATTAGAAAGATATTCGCCACCACGATCTGAACGTAGTGCTTTAATCTTTCTATCTAGTTGGTTTTCAACCTTATTCTGGAATTCCTTGAACTTGTCAAAGGACTCACTTTTATGCTTCATTAAGTAGACATATCCATATCTACTCAAATCGTCTCTGAAAGTGATAAAATATCTATAGCCATCTCTAGCGTTGATTGACATAGGTCCACACACATCAGTATGTATGAGTCCTAATAGGTCAGCAGCGCGCATTCCAACACCTTTGAATGAAATTCGAGTCATTTTGCCTATGAGACATGATTCACACGTGCCAAAAGATTCATAGTCAAATGGGGAGATAGTCCCATTATCAATGAGCTTTTTCACGCGTTTTTCATTTATGTGTCCCATACGACAATGCCATAGATAGGTTTGATCTTTGTCACCAACCTTTGCTTTCTTATTACTCACATGCATTATATCTGTGGTTTGATCTAAAACATAAATCTCATTCATGGAAACTGCTTTACCAAAAATCATTTCGTTTAAAGAGAAAATACAGCTATTATCCTTTATTACAAACGAAAAGTCGTCCTTATCAAGTACGGAAACTGAAATAATGTTTTTAGATAAACTGGGTACATAGTAACAGTTATTCAGAAATAACTCAAATCCACTCGGGAGTTGGATTACATATGTTCCCACTGAAACGGCAGCTACTCTTGCTCCATTCCCCACTAGCAGGTCCACATCACCCCTTGCGAGAGTTGTGATGTTTCTTAGGCCCTGCAAATGATTACACAGATGAGAACCACAACCAGTATCTAATACCCAAGTTCCGAAACTTGCATGGTTAATCTCAATCATATGAATAAAAGAAGAAGACATACCAACAGGAGAGACGCGGCCTGCGTTTATGTCCTCACGGTACACGGGGCAGTTCCTCCTCCAATGCCCAAGCTTGTGGCAATGGTGGCACTCCACGTTACCTTCATCGCTCTTTGTCTTGCCTTGTGAGCTACCGCTAGTCTCACCAGGCCCACTCTTGCCTTGCCCTGGCCTTTTGAATTTCGGCTTCCTTATAGCTAGGTTGGCCTTAGCCTTGCCCTTACCTTTGCCCTTGTTTGCAATCATGAGAACGTCCTGTTTCAGACTCCCACTCAATTTCAGATCACTCTCGGTCTGTACGAGAAGTGAGTGGAGCTGATGAAGACTCTTCTTCATATCATTCATATAGTAATTTGCCCTGAAAAGGGCAAAACCATCATGAAGTGAATGAAGAACACGGTCAATGACAATCTTCTCATCAATTTTGCAACCAAGTGCCTCCAGTTTCACGACATTCTTAATCATATCAAGAATGTTGGGCTAACCGCTTGGCCCTTCTGGAGTTTCGCCTCAAAGAAGCGACAGGTATGCTCATAGCTAACGATCCTCGGAGCTTTCGAGAACTCGTTAGAGAGCGTGGTGACAATCTTGTTTGCACCTTGGGCAATAAATCGTCTTTGCAAATTGGATTCTATTGAAAAGATGAGTACGTTCTTTATCGCACCCGCCTCCATTACGAAATCACTATAAGCAAGTGATTCATTTGCTCCTGCATTGGGGCCTGGGTTGGGCGGTAGTGGCTCAGTCAAGTACTTGAGCTTACCGTCAGCAATGGCAGCATTCCGTAATGCCGCCTCCCAGTCCGCAAAGTTGGACCCGTTATTCTTCAGTCGTGTTGACTGATTCATAGTGTCCATGAACATCTTAAGCCAGGACTCACGTCCGAGCGTGGCACTTGGCATTGGGTCATCAGTATGGCCAGCCATTTTGTTATTTAGCAGTTATATCTGTATATAACGAATTCAAAAACTGTGAAAAAGAAAATAAATATGATAAGTATTCATCGTTTTAAATTTTGAGTCTAATGAAAAACTGTTTAATGCGATGACTCGTGCATTTATACAATTGACCTCCCTCAAGAATTATATAAATGATCCCAAGACTCAATTTCTGTAAATTGATAAGCCAACCTCTTGGCTAATTCTACTTTTAGAATTCCTGGTCGATAAATTTCTGTAAATTCTATCTTTAGTCCATCATAATCACGAGATATTACTCGTACTATAATGTTGAGATAAAAATAGGTCAACACTCACTACTTACCCAACGTAGAAGGGCTCATATTATGACTTCCGACGAAGAAGGGGTTCATAGTAGTTTTCCCTATAAAGACTAGTCTCAATTTTATTTATAGGGGAAGGTCCCAACATCTTAACTTTAATTCATTTTAAGTGAACGAATGTCTAGCAGCTCGAGAATGATTTAAACTAAGGTGATGGCCCTAAAAGCGAGTGACATCTGTATGTCCATGATTAAAATATTCAAACTGTATGAATCATTTTTCATGCATTTTTTAGGTGGTTTGGTTTAGGCGGAATATGATGCAATTATCTATCATGTGAATAAAGCAACGAGAATGAAAAATAAAACGCAAAATAAAACACCTAGTGTGGCCTAACTACCAAAATGAACAAAATACAAGTTTGGAATCCATCCTTATGGACCCGAGAAGCTTGACTTGATGTTCCACCTTGGTCCATATAGCGGGAGTGAGCCATCCGATCTCCATCTTGAATCTTCTCAAAATACATTTTAAAAATTACAAATGTAAACCTATTTACATTCTAATTCAAAATGATTCCAAAAATTAAAATTACATAGGGGAGATACAAGATCTCAAAATACAACCAAGACTATGTTTCCATCATTACGAAAACATAATCTATGTAACACCCGGAAATGTACCCTATTTTTCTAGTAATTTTAAGTTTTAAATTAGCTTTTTATGTTTCGAGTCGAATTTAGAATTTCCGAGTCCGTATTTGGAATTTCTGCGAGATTCCATGAAAATCCCGTCTTAAGACGAGTTTGACTTTTCTTGACTTTTAAGACGAGTTTGACTTTTCTTGACTTTTGAGTCGAGTATGACTTTTCTTGACTTTTGAGTCGAGTTCGACTTTTCTTGACTTTTGAGTTGAGTTTGAATTTTCTTGACTTTGAAACCGTCTTTGACTTTTTGTTGACTTTTCTCCCACACAACTCACACTACTCCTTAACCTAAATTTCATTCAACACAAAATCAAACACAAACCAAATTTTGCTTCTTCCTTAAGAAACTTTGCCTCCATAGCTTTTCGATCTTTGATTCATCCTAGCTCGTTCATTACTCGATAGAATTCACGTAAGTTCGTCTTATTCTTCCCCTCTTACCTTCCTCTATCCGTATTGATATTAAAATTACCGTCTTTCTCGCTTTTTAAATTATCCGTCTTTCTCAAGGTGAATGATATTCATCTTTTATTATCTAATATTATGTAGGTGGAGATTAGGAAAGCTTAGTAACCGGCTCAGACAATCATACCTAAACTCAAAACTTCAACACTGATGTGTTCCAGGCCGGTGGATGGACCGGCGGCCGGTGGGCCGGCCTGGAGCACCATATCATGCAAAAACCCAAATTTCCAAAGGAGTTACTGATGTGTTCCCAGCCGGTGGTCAGACCGGCGGCCGGTCGACCGGCTGGGAGCACTTCTTCACCCGAGAGCTTCCAAAGCTTAACCAATTCATTTCAAAACTCAATTATACTTCCAATAATCATCAACCATCAACATATATCATCAATATTCATCATATAACATCATTTACTAATCATAGCATGGTTTCTAATCTTCCTAATCGTATTCTAATACGATTTTCTAGCATATAAACATGTAAAACACGTAAGTGATACCGAGTAACCCTTCACCGTTACCTTTAGCGTCTCTAATGATCGTCAAGCTCCTCTTCTATAAGGAAATAGTCTTTGTCGGGATCTTGGAGGTCGCCACCTACAAATAGATCGTAAAAAGATGAATAAAGTTCATCTTGAGAAAGACGGAATGCTTAAAAAGCGAGAAAGACGATAATTTTAATATCAATACGGATAGAGGAAGGTACGGGAGGAAGAATAAGATAAACTTACGTAAATTCTATCGAGTAACGAAGAAACTACGCCAATTCTAAGATCGATATTCAAAGAGGAAAAGTTGCTTAAGGAAGAAGAAAGAAAGGTGTTTGATTTTTGTGATGAAATGAAATATTAGGTTAAAGAGGGAGTAGTGTGAGTTGTGTAGGCAAAAGTCAAAGACGATTTCCAAAGTCCAGAAAAGTCAAACTAGACTTAAGACGGCTTTTTCATGAAATCTCGTAGAAATTCCAAATACGAACTCGGAAATTCTAAATTCGACTCGGAACTTAAAATTCTAATTTAAAACTTAAATTTACTGAAAAGTTTCGTAAAATATTTCTACTAGAAAAATAGGGTACATTTCCGGGTGTTACAATCACCCCACCTTTTAAAAAGTTTCGTCCTCGAAACTTGATATTTAGAAAACAAAAGTATCAAAGACAAGAATCGGTTTTAAAAAATTAACAAGAAAGCTTTTACAAGGGAAACATTTATCAAACAAGGTTCTTCTCGAAAACGGTTTAAGTAAATTTTTCATAAGTGAGAAACTTTATTTACGAATCACAAGAGTGCCCGTCGTGAACGAGAACTCTAGCTATCACAATTAAATCAATGCCGAAACAGTGAAATCGAAAATCAAAACAAGTGTTAGTAAGTGCAAGACTAGTCACCAGACGTCTCCAATAACAGATCTAAACACCCAACTAAACACAAAATCCAAATATAAAAGCGAAAGAATCTATTTTCTCCAAAAAGAGGGTACAAAGTCCATCTTTAGACTATTTTAAAAAGTTAAAATAGGATTACGATATGGAGATTTGAAAGTTTTCTCAAGGATAGAATCAAAATAAGAAGACATTACACGAACTTAGAGCGAACTCGAACATCAAAATCACAAATCGTGATACTAAGAGATACGTCCACACGAGTAAAATGGACTAAAAAGGGGAAGGATTGAAAGTAGCGGATTGAGTAAGGATCAATTTGAGGGAAAGGAGAGGAATGAACCACAATACTATGCTCCATTTATGACAATTCAAATGTCGATCGCAACTCGACCTCACTAACTCCACGAGTAAACTAGTCCTCAAGAGAGTAGGGATAAATGAACACGACACAAGGAACATTAGGAAGCTTCATTAAAGACTACGATAAGATGGAAATAAAAGACGAAGGCGAAAAAGGAAAACGAGGTTGATTTAAGGAAGTGAACTACCAGACACGATCTCCGGGGGGGCATCGACTTCGGCTCGACGGAGTACATAGCTGGATCCTTTAGTTTTGGCACCGGTTGCGGAAGTCTGACGATCGGGACATTCACGAATGAGGTGTCCAGGCTTCTTGCAGAAAAAGCAAAAGAGGGGTCTATCATAGCATCCCACTCCCGGGTGGAAGGGTTTCCTACAACCGTCACAAAATCGACTTTGAGCTTGAGCTTGAGGGGGAGCATTGAAACGTCTCTGGTTAGCATAGGCATTAGAGGAAGAGGGAGCGAAAAGTCTTTTGTCATGGAAGTTTGACCTTGGATTGAAAGAGGAAAAAGGAGATGGACTCTTCATCTTCGCCCCATCACTAAAGACCTTCATGGAGTCCTCGGCCCGAAGGGCATCGTCATACAAATCTCCGAAAGATGTAGAGCTCCTCCTTACTTTGCTTTGGAGCAAAGCACTAAGCTTATTACGATAGTAAAAAGCTCTATCTTCATCATCCTTGATGAGTCCTGGCGCAAAGCGAGCAAGCTGGTTGAATTGGGTGGTGAAGTCTTGGGTCATCAAATCACCTTGCTTGAAATCGATGAACTCTCTGAGTCTTTGCTGCTTGAGCTTCATGGGGTAAAATCGATCCTCAACAAGAGACTTGAAACATTCCCACTCGAAATTGATTTCAAGAATAGCGGTGGGATTGGAAATAGACCACCAGTAGTCTGCCTCCCTTACCAGGAAGAACTGCGCAATCCTTACCTTGTCCTCTTCAAGGACCCGGTAATAGTCAAATTGGTTCTCCATCTCTCGAAACCATTCCGAGAGCTCGGTAGGGTCCGGCTCACCACCATAAGGCGTAATATTGCTCCTAGCAATTTGGCTAGCCACCCAAGCATAGCCTCCTTGGCAATGGTCTTCTCTATAAAGAGGGACTTGGTTGGTACTAACATTAGCCGCCTCTTGATGATTGCCCAGAAATTGAGTAAGAGCCCCGAGAATAACGTTCTCTTCTACACGAGGTTTAACCATCTTCATAAGAAACAAAAACAAATTAAGTTACTCCTATCAATTAGCATAAACAAATAGACTACCAAATAAAGTCCTTAACTTCTACCCACTCTCTCATTTATTATTTCAAGGTCAAGTAGTTTAAGTTAGGGTTCACGTGTGTGCGTCGGGAGCGATCAAAGCTCTGATACCAACTGTGACAACCCTCGCGAATGCGGAAATATAAAACATACAAGCATGTGAAATAATATGCGGAAATACGGTATTTTTTTAAAACTTTAAACATGCAAGATATATATAACACGAGGTGTGTCAAAATGTTACAACTTAAATACGGAATTATACAATAAAGAGACGGGGTCTCTTAAAATGTTAGCAAAGAACAAGTGTTTAACCAAAACTAGCTACTATCGTCTAGAGGTGAACTTCCAGGGACAACGCCCGCTAGCTCACACCCGAACCCCAAAATATCGTATCCAAAAAGTCATCCATAGCAAGCAACCTGGTCATCCATGAAAAACATGAATGCCACAGTCAGTGGGGAGTAACTCCGGGTTCTCCCAGCCATATTACATCAAACGTACACATAAGGTAATACGAAAGTAAAGCATGCATAAATGTATATACATGTGAGTTGCGATAAGAATAGATAGGCAATTCTAGAGATAATGATAAGATCATGTGGAAATCAAATCCGTAACCATCATGGCATTCAAAGACTCGGGATAGACACTCTTAGGCAATCGAATACGCTCACTAGGGCTTGCATCTCACCGTTAGCGGTATAAGATTGATAAGATTGAGACTCGACAGACAACCCAGTCAAGTCATGCGATGATCACATAATATCCAACATATTACCATCCATTCACGAACCAAGACCTTGACGGTGTC